>JACEVL010000019.1:3726496-3768996 GCA_020284085.1 Aporrectodea caliginosa | reverse complement strand
ACTAGATCATTGCTACTAATGCAATATTTTTACTACGTGCAACGTTTTGGAAAGAGAAGAAGCATGCGTAGAGAGGCAGAATTCGGAAAAGAAGAGGAAGAAGAGGAAGAAAATGATGAATAGGAGGATGAATAAGAATAAGAATAAGATGAATAAGAAGATTAACAAGAAGAAGAAGAAGAAGAAGGACAACAACAACAACAACAACAAGTACATAAAGAACAAGAAGTAGAATAGAAGAACATGAAGAAGAAGAACAGGAAGAACAACAAGAACAACATGAAGAACAAGAAGTAGAATAGAAGAACAAGAAGAACAACAACTAGAACAACATGAAGAACAACAAGGAGAGGAGGGGTAGGGAGGGAGGGAGGATGTGCGTTTGTGTGTGTGTTTGCTTGTCTGGGTGTATATGTGTCACTTCCTTCCTTCCTACCTTGCTAACTTACCCATTAGCAGAGTCTGTAACTGACTGACTAAAGTCCTTAATTGCACAAAAATACAAATTATTTACCTGACTTGTTGCCTGGTTGGTGGGCTTCCAAGCTGCTTTGTTGAGTTATTGACTGACTTAAAGACTGGGTTTTACGACTGACCAGCTGAGTTATTCGTTTACTTAATTAACTAACTTTCTGCTTGATTTCTTAGATTTCTGAAGAACCGTTTCAACTCCACAGGACACGCTGAAGAAAAATTCTACAATCGCTGAAAGAATCCAAATGTGGGGGTTAGTTTTTCATAAAGAAATTTTTATCGCACACCCGCTTCCAATCGGAGAAGGTTTAGCGACCGGCGACCCATGGCGGCGCGATAAAAGAGCGAGCGTTCGTTGCTAGGCAACGGAAAGACCGGTTGAAACCGGTTTTTGACGCTAATACCTTTGGACAGGTTATCCATGACTCAGTCGCTGGATTGGAGAAACTTCGCATCTCATTAGCAACTACTGGGGATTATGTGATAATGTGAATATATACACATACATACATACACAGAGAGTGAGACAGAGAGACATACTGACAGGCAGAGGGAGAGAGATGGACAGAGACAGAGACATACAGAGACATACAGAGACAGGTGCGGAGAGAGACAGTGAGGGAGGCATACAGACCGAAGCAGAGACAGATGCGGAGACAGAAACAGAGAGAGAGAGAGAGATATATATATATATATATATATATATATATATATATAGATAGATAGATAGATAGATAGATAGATAGATAGATAGATAGATAGATAGATAGATAGATAGATAGATAGATAGATAGACACACAGAGAGAGACACACACACACAGAGAGAGACACACACACAGAGACACAGAGAGAGACACAGAGAGAGAGAGAGACAGACAGAGAGGGAGACACAGAGAGAGAGAGACACAGAGAGAGAGAGAGAGAGGAGAGAGAGTCCTATCTCATGCATGCATGTACATAAAAAGCGATTAAGGCAGACAGAGACAGAGACAGGGACAGAGCAACAGACCAATTAAAACAGTGAGAGACGGGTTAAGAGTGAGACAGAGACATCTGAAGCTAAGGGAGAGATAGAAAGAAAGAGAGACAGACAGAGATTTATTCACACCTATTAAAGATCATGTCTGGTAAATGCAGCAGTTGTTGCGGAGTGTGGCCGACGTCAGTAAGATCGTTAGTACGCTATAAACAGGGGCGAAGCCAGAAAAAATTTCGGAGGGTTTTAAGATTTCGGGGAATTTCCATTGAAGACGGTTGCAAAAATTAATGTCCTTTGGTATTTCGCCTGTAAAAGCATATAAATTTCTTTTCGGAAGTCCTTAGATTAGATTTAGACAGATTAGATTATTTTTTACTCACGGCTATGGTTTATCTAGACAACCAAATGCGTTATGCGTTAGGATGTTGGTGCTATAGAAGTCTGAGAGTTTCTGATGGTCTATAATAGTGGTTAGCGTACATTCACCGTTCACCGTCATTGGGAAGAACGGGCGCCAAGGGAGAAGACTGGCTACCCGCCCTCGTATGCCGAGGCTAAGAAAATGAAGTCGGTCTGTCTGCATTAGGGATCGTAGCGGCTTGCTCAAGTTCCATACTGGTTATGTATGGATCTTGGGCAATTCATACACTCACAGTAGCTCAGCGCCATCGATGTACACTTTTGAGTCTTGGAGTGAGTAGGGTAACACATTCAATAAATTTTAAAGTATGATATAATAACATAAACGAAGATTTTATGAGCCATTTGGTGGCGATGGGTACGAATAAATGATATCCGTTGTCCTCGGTCATTTGTCAAGTCCTTTGCTCCCCGTATGGTTAGTCCAAGTGATGTTATGTCCTCATTTATGTTGTTTATCCAGCGTAGTCTTGGTCTGCCTTTGTTTCTTTTTCCTTCGAATCTTGCATTAAGTGCGTTGTGTGGGATTCTGTCAACTGGCGTTCTCTCTACATGTCCAAGCCATCGGAGTCTTTGCTGAATGACTTTGTCTAGCAGAGTTGTTTGGAACTTTGGATACCTAATGCTTGTCTTATAGGCATAAATTATTTAAGAAACCGAAAACGTTCAAGGTTAACCATAGTCAGTGGTTATAACAGTCTTCTGAACCACAAAAGGACTGCTATGTGAATTTATGCTAGGCTAAGTTATGTTATGAAATGATATTATGCTAAGAAATCTTATGTTACATGATATATCCCACCCTATGACATGAAATGATATATGTAGTGATTGATATGATGTGATATGTCAGCAACAGTCACATTTGTAATTAGCTTTGACTAGAGGCGCTGAGCGTTCTCGACACATCAAGTGTCTAGTATTACCAGAGATGACTTATCGCAGCGCGCGGATTAAAGGCGGGAAAATATTTCGTTACACCCGCCGGGTGAAATGGAAACTTTTCGTCTCAGAAACCGAAGAAGTTGCTGCGCGTTGGAACCGGAGAAATTTTTTGGCCGGGGTCTTGTGATAGTCTCAGGTCTCGCGTAGCCAGACTTCAGCCGAAGCTATTAGGATATTAGGTTCTTAGTGTCACATACCGGAAAAATACATACACGCGGTTTGGAAATCAGTTTTCTGGTGGTTTAAGTTACCTGAACTCAGCTATTCATTTCACTAGCTTTTTGTCTTTGCCTGTTTGTGTTTCTGACTGTTTGTGTGTCTGTCTGTCTGTCTGAATGTCGGTCTATCTGTTGGTAGTCTGTCTGTTTTGGAATTTTCTTAGTCAGTGTGCTTCTGTGTCTATCTCAGTCTCATTCTATTCCTTATCTCTGCCTCTTTCTTTCTTTCTCGCTGCTTCTCTGCCTGTGTTTCTCTCTCTCTGTCTCTGTCTGTCTGTCTGTCTGTCTGTCTCTCTCTGTGGGTGTTTGGGTCGCTCTGAATCTCTCTCTGTCTCTCTTTGTCTCTCTCTCTCTCTCTTTCTCTTCTCTCTCTGTCTCTCACTGTCTCGCTCTCTCTCTATCTATCTGTCTATCCCTCTATGTTTGTTTGTCTTTCTGTCTGTCTGGCTCTATCTCTCTCTCTCTCTCTCTCTCTCTCTCTCTCTGTCTTCTCTTCTCTCTCTCTCTCTCTCTCTCTCTCTCTCTCATCTCTCTCTATATCTCTTTATCTCTCTCTTTCTTTCTATATATGTCCTCTGCCTTTTTTTTATCTCGCTCTCTCCGTGTGTCTCATTCTCTGTCTCTCTAATGCTCTCTGGTTGTCCTTCTGCCTGTCTCTCTCTATCTCCTTCTTTCTCTATATGTCTTATCCCTGTCTATCTCTCTTTTCATGCCTCCGTCTCTCACACTCCCTCTCCAACCTCCGTTCTCTTGCAAGAGAATTCCTTCATGCCGTCTACACCGTTTCCAAAGCTCGCCTCCACATTTCAGTCAGTCAGTCAGTTATGCCATAGCTCCAAAGGCGTTTGCTAAGGACGCAAGCACTAACAGCTGAAAGCCATTTCAGTCTGCGATAAACCGATAACTGCGGAATAACAGCCATGCTTCAGGAAAACAGCCGAACGTTTAACAGCTACTAATAACACCACGTTCTACAGAATGCAGGACGCTAACAGGTATAATAACAGGTTTATTGAGGCAATAATATGACTTTGTTTGTAAACACGTGTAGATAGGTGATTATCCAAACAAGAATAATAACAGTTATAGTGGGACATTTGTATGTTTTTGTATGTAACATGTGTAGATAGGTAATTATCGTTTATAGGTATAGTAACAGGTATATTTGGGTATTACTATGACTTTGTATGTTATCGTGTGTAGATAGGTGATTATCTAAATAGGCATAATAACAGGTTTAATGAGGTATTTGTCTAAACATGTATGGCAAAGTTTCATCTAAACAGATATAGTCAGGAAGTTATGTAAACAAGTATAAAAAGGAGTATAAAAAGGAGTTATCTAAACAAGCATACTAAGGCTCCTGTAATAAACATAGATGGACATAGTCGTTTTTATTCGTAATTAAATGATATTACTTTGAAATCTGTACCCCTTTCGAAGTTTATAACAACAGTGTGTGCTTTAGCGTTTATATAGCGCCATTAATCAATCTCTCAACGACTGTGCGCATGTGATTCTTGTACAGCCAAGCCTCTGGAATCGAATCCCTAACAAAGTGCTACTAGATGTTCGTCTATCTTATCGGCTGTTCCGTGGGAGGAGGAGGCGGAGGTTGTGGTGGAACGCTGTTCTAAGAGCGGCGTCGTGTTTAACATCGGGACGCAATCAAGCCTTTCACCGACCTCCGTTCCAATTTGTTCGCTAATCCCGTGTTGCCTCCTATTCCCCTACGACCGGCCACGCCCTTCCACTCCACCCCACTCTACCCCACTTCACCGTTGTTCTGCCCTTCCCCTTAACCTGACTCTGCTGCCACTTGTGATATGCTGCGATGGTGGGGTTCACCCCTACGAGTTTCGCGCCGTCTGTTGTGGAAATGTCGTCCTGTTTGCCCTTGTATTTTTCAGTCCTTCTCACCTTGTTCACCCTCGCCCCTACTCTCCTTCCTCCTATTCATCCTCCCTGTCTATCTCTGATTTTCTTTCTCTCTCTTTGTCTCTCTCGCTTATTTCAGTCGTACTGTATCTCTCTGTCTCTCTCTCTCTCTCTCTGTCTCTCTCTCTGTCTCTCTCTGTCTCTGTCTCTGTCTGTCTGTCTGTCTGTCTGCCTCTATCTCTCATTCTCTCTCTGTCTCTGTCTCTGTCTCTCTGTCTCTCTCTCTGTCTGTCTGTCTGTCTGCCTCTATCTCTCATTCTCTCTCTCTCTCTCTCTCTCTCTCTCTCTCTCTCTCTCTCTCTCTGACTCTGTCTCTCTCTCTGTCTCTGTCTCTGTCTGTCTGTCTGTCTGCCTCTATCTCTGCCTTCTCTCATCTTTAAATAATATGGTGTTTGTATTGTGTATGTCTGTCTTTTATCTTCCGATTCCACTATACATATAACTGTTTATCTATTTCAATATCTGTCTATCTATTTATAATCTAATCTATCCATCTGTTTAGCAACTTATTACCTTTTGGTCCACGTATTTAAGCATCCATCCATCTTTCTATTCAGCATTCCATCATTCAACCATCCAATTGATTCATCCATTCGTCTGTCTACGTATCTCTATCTATCTATCTATCTATCTGTCTGTCTGTCTGTCTGTCTGTCTGTCTGTCTGGCGATCTATA
The DNA here is from genome assembly GCA_020284085.1 of Aporrectodea caliginosa. Lineage (NCBI taxonomy): Eukaryota > Metazoa > Annelida > Clitellata > Crassiclitellata > Lumbricidae > Aporrectodea > Aporrectodea caliginosa. The sequence continues at coordinate 3,763,345 of JACEVL010000019.1, read as the reverse complement.
TATCTGTCTGTCTGTCTGTCTGTGTCTATCTATCTGTCTGTCTGTCTATCTATCTGTCTGTGTCTGTTTGTCTGACCGTCTGTCTGTCTGTCTGTCTGTATCTATCTATCTATCTGTCTGTCTGTCTGTCTGTCTGTGTCTATCTATCTGTCTGTCTGTCTATCTATCTGTCTGTGTCTGTTTGTCTGACCGTCTGTCTGTCTGTCTGTCTGTATCTATCTATCTATCTGTCTGTCTGTCTGTCTGTCTGTCTTTATCTCTCTATCTATCTATCTATCTGTCTGTCTGTCTGTGTCTATCTATCTGTCTGTCTGTCTATCTATCTGTCTATCTGTCTGTGTCTGTCTGTCTGACCGTCTGTCTGTCTGTCTGTATCTATCTATCTATCTATCTATCTGTCTGTCTGTCTATCTGTCTGTTATCTTCCGATTTCCCTATACATATAACTGTTTATCTATTTCAATATCTGTGTCTGTCTGTCTGTCTGTCTGTCTATCTATCCATTTATCTATCTGTCTGTCTATCTATCTGACCCATATTTCTGTCTGTCTGTATCTATCTATCTATCTATCTGTCTGTCTGTCTGTCTGTCTGTCTGTCTCCTTATCAATCTATCCATCTGTCTGTGTATCTAGCGATCTATCTTTCTGCATGTCTGTCTCTCTAGCTATCAATTACTCTATTTGTCTGTCTGTGTGTATACCTGTCTGTCTGTGTGTCTGTCTGTGTGTCTATCTGTGTGTCTGTCTCTTTCAGTCTGTCTGTCTGTCTCTCTATCTATCTATCTATGCCTTCCATTGCATTTCAAAACAATCAGAGGGCCTTCTGGCCTTTCTCTCCTGCCGTGGATGCTCCTCATCTGCGAAGTGTCTGCCATTGAAAACACTCTCTCTGTTCTCTGTAAGTCGTCTCAACCGAGCGCCTCTTTCCCGCCTTCTCTCGCTCTGTTTACCTACGAGGGCACCTGTTACACCCGGCGAATATAGGGCATCTGGCCTCTGCTCCATTCACGGGATGATAAAAGGCGCTATTGAACTGATCGAGGAAGTAAGTAAGTAGCATTCATTGTTTCAGAGAAGTTTGGAGCTATATTTAGAGATTAGATCTGATCAAATCTGGCGCTATAAAAATGTATTTGATTAGGGTGGCTTAGGATTAGGATTAGGATTAGATTGTTGGTTCAAACTCTAAGTTTGGCTTGCTGTATATCTGTCTCTCTGTCTCTGTCTCTGTCTGTCTGTCTGTCTCTTTCTCTATCCCCCTCCCTCTCTCACTCCCTTCCTCTCTAAGACCTGTCTTTCGATTGATGCGGGGTTACTCGTGAGTGTAGTGGTTAACGTGTTGGTCTGTCAATCGAGAGGTTGGTGGTTTAAATCCTCAAATCCACGCCAGGGCAGAAATCAGCTATTACGACTACACCGTCAACTCAGCTATTACGACTACACCGACCGTACACTGTCGGTGAGAAGATGAGACGGCGAGGGAGGGAATGGCTCTCGTATATCGTCACTAACACTTCATACCAATGACTGCCTCTAAGACTAGCTCTCCTTTTTCTTCTGTATGCATCATGATGACGCCGCTACAGAGGTCATCTACTCCTTCCCTACTTCCTGCCCTCTTTCTTTCCTTCCTTCTTCGGTCATTTCGCCCGTATCTTTCTGACAGTTTCTGTGTACTGCTCGGTGAGTCCGAATGTCCTTGTGGTTGCGTGCAGAGGATGTGACTCAGACGAACGACCCAAAGAAAACAGACTAATGATTGGCGTCTGTCTGTTACAGATTGCAGTGATGCACCCACCACCCATCCACCCTCTCCCAACCATCCAGCATTCCACCCAACCAGTCATACACTCATCCACCAATCCATCTACTCATCCATCCACCCTTCCATCCATACATCCATCCATTCACTCATCCATCAACCCACCCACCCATTTATTCCCGTGGGTAATTAATCTTACTATCGAACCGTTTCTTTTTGATTATAAACGTCTAGGACTAGGAGTTGTCTGTCCACTCCATCACTGCCCTTTCCTCCTTGTTTTTTTCTTGTGCTGTCTTGTCCCTTGCCCCTTGACTCGCCTTACCCCTCTTGCCTTGTCTATCTGTTTTCTCCGATGTTTACTTTGTCCAGACTGCAGACCATTCGGGGTCGAATGGCAGTCAGTCTATATATTTCTATCTATCGCTGAATAACATATCCAAAATCCGCCAAAATCCCTCCACGGGGTCACCCCAAAAAATGCATTTTATCCAAAATGGCGGCCAATAATGGCGCCAACACAGAAAACAGTATATATAAGGTCATAGGTAAGCTACAATGACAAATAGAGTATCAAACTTAACATTATCAAGGTCAAGGAATCGATTTATCGTAGTGGCAATAGTGTCGGAATGTTACTATCCAAGATGGCGGCCAATATGGCCGCCAAAACAAAAAAATATCCATATATCAGGTCATAGGTAAGCTACAATAACAAATGAAGTGTCGAATAAAATATATTCGAGGTCAAGAAATCGATTTATCGTAGTGGCAATAGTATCGGAATGTCACTATCCAAGATGGCGGCCAATATGGCCGCCAAAACTCAAAATATGTATAAATCGGGTCAGAGGTAAGCTACAATAACAAATGAAGTGTCAAATTTAATATTATCAAGGTAAAGGAATCGATTTATCGTAGTGGCAATAGTGTCGGAATGTTACTATCCAAGATGGCGGCCAATATGGCCGCCAAAACACAGAAATATATATATCAGGTCAGAGGTAAGCTACAATAACAAATGAAGTGTCGAATAAAATATATTCGAGGTCAAGAAATCGATTTATCGTAGTGGCAATAGTGTCGGAATGCTACTATTTAAGATGGCATCTAATATGGCCGCCAACACGCAAAAATAGGTATATCTCAGCTCATCAAGTCTGGATCGGGGCCTTTGGAACTGCTCTTCGGAACCATCATCTTCTCAACGACACTGACGAAAACTTTAAGCGGATTGTCTCTGAGCTGTTTGACTCCTACGAGGCTGTGATAACTGAGCCACTAGACACATTTTCCCAGCACGCTCAGTCAAGATGCATCACTGCCCCCTCTCGCCGTGATTTAATGCTGAACCCTTAGGCGTCAAGCCCGGCACCTGAAGAGGGTTTACAGACGTATGCAATCTCCGAAAGATCAGACCACCTGGATCCGCTTTGTCCGAAACATGCAATCCTTCTACCGGAGCAGGAAGCAGCAAAACTGGGAGGCCATCATCGGCCGACGATCGGGTGAGCCAAAAAAGCTCTGGACAGTCTTCAGTGACCTTCGTGGCCGACGGTCGGGTAGTCAACGGTCACAGACTCCGCCGCCTTTTACTGCCGACGAGTTTCTGAAGAAACTAGCTGCCAAGATTTCTTCCATCCGTCAGGCAACCTCCTCTGCTTCTCCGCCGGACTATCCGCCTACAAACGGTCGCCTTTCGACTCTTCGCGAGGTCACGAGTGCTGAGCTACGAGAGCTCATTTTAGCCTCCGCGCCAAAAACGTGCGAGCTTGATCCTGTGCCCAGTCTTGAATCTGGATGGGCTGGATTCAAGTGATTAAGAAAATTACCGCCTGATTGCAATTGTGACATTTCTTTCTATGGTTCTGGAATGTATTGTCGCTATTGTTTATCTATATATACCATTGACAGTTTGAGGAAGAGCGTGCAATTGAAATACATGAGTAATTTAGATACTGGATTATAAGAATGCAACAGTCGTCAGCAATTTTAGCCAAGAGACAGTCCAAGTCGACGAAGTCGATCGAGTCGATCGTCGTCCGAGCCAAGTCGAGCGAGTCGTCGAAAGGTCGGCGAGTTGACAAAGTCGATCGAGTCGATCGTCGGCCGAGCCAAGTCGATCGTATACACTCGACTCGATCGACTGCGGGGTATAATTCGGTCCGGGACTTAAGGGTAACTCTGGATTAAGAACTTAGTTTTTCTCAGCACATAATATATCAGGTCACCCGTAGCTGATATTATCAGCTACGTCAATTGCGGGCTATTTCTCGCTCCCTATCCAATGACTCTGCTGTGATCCTTATCCATGCTTTTGATACTAGCAGATTGGATCACTGCAGTTTGATCCTGGTAGGTCTGCGACGGAGCCACTTGGACTAATTGGGCGCCTTGACCGGTTCCTCCGTTCAGCTGCTGGTCTTACAGGGGCTGTCCCAAATATGCTCCTGTTTCTGCATTATATGTGGGAGGTATTGTACTTGTTCTCTGCCCCACAACACATCTCTAACAGGGTTGCTGTTTTAGTCTGGCGGTGCATACTTGGCTGTGCGTCGGCCTACCTGCGCGATCTTTGTCGTCCGCTCTGGGATACAGCTGGCCGTCAAGTCGTCCGATCTTCTGTTGGGACTTGGGGGAGAACTCTAGTCCCTCATGCTCGCTCCTAAATTGGCAGCACCGTGCCTTCTCAATGGTTGGACCTTCCATTTGGAATGGTCTCCCATTAGAGATTCATCTACTGCCTAGGGGTAGTGCGATTACATTTAATGAGTTGCTAAATTATTAGTGCCGCATCTGGGCTGGGAGTCCCTCTGAGTAGTTCTCTTGAATGGGCGCAATATCAAATTCCTTAAATATGTGAATGAATAGGTAATCCACAATAACAAAGGAAGTGTTAATAGTGCGGGATTGCTACAATCCAAGAAATCATGAAAAGATCTTCAAAATCATAGCTTCATAGGATTATAGGATGTGCTTCTGCTGTTGTGAGCGCTAGAAAATAGTTTTCAAGAAACATACATTTTATCGTGTGTTGGCAGCCATATTGGCCGCCATCTTGGATAGTAACATTCCGACACTATTGCCACTACGATAAATCGATTCCTTTACCTTGATAATATTAAATTTGACACTTCATTTGTTATTGTAGCTTACCTCTGACCTGATTTATACATATTTTGAGTTTTGGCGGCCATATTGGCCGCCATCTTGGATAGTGACATTCTGATACTATTGCCACTACGATAAATCGATTTCTTGACCTCGAATATATTTTATTCGACACTTCATTTGTTATTGTAGCTTACCTATGACCTGATATATGGATATTTTTCTTGTTTTGGCGGCCATATTGGCCGCCATCTTGGATAGTAACATTCCGACACTATTGCCACTACGATAAATCGATTCCTTGACCTTGATAATGTTAAGTTTGATACTCTATTTGTCATTGTAGCTTACCTATGACCTTATATATACTGTTTTCTGTGTTGGCGCCATTATTGGCCGCCATCTTGGATAAAATGCATTTTTTGGGGTGACCCCGTGGAGGGATTTTGGCGGATTTTGGATATGTTATTCAGCAATGGAAACTGAGCAGGAAACCGTTTAAAAAGCTTCTGAAGCAATTTTGCCCAGGTCCAACTGTATATTGCCTGGACTAGTAGAGTTAGATTGTTTGAACGATTTGTTAGACACCTTTAAACAGGTTTGAACCGATGATATATATTTGACAGTTTCGTTCACACAATGAGTCATGTTTCCGTGAGCCTTAATATTACTTGTTTGGGACAATTGGTGCGAAACATTGTTTAATAATAATAATAATAATAATATAATAAAAATAATAATCTTTTCTTTATTGAAGCGCCTGACAAACGCACTGCGCTGTACATCTACATGTTATGCAATTGAAACAACAAATGACAGAAGACATAAATCTTAACTACTAACAGAACAGACAGCCTGCAATATACGGCGCTAATAGCAGCCTACAAAGCATGTCCGCCCTACGGGAACTCGAACTCGGTACCTCTCGCTCTCTATGCCAGTGTGTTATCCAATGCGCTATCGGGCCCCATTTCCATCAAATTATTGCGTGACAATGTGTGCATCATAGACAATGTATGATGTAATACTTAATTCGTAAAAAACTGAATATTAGTGATAATATAACTGTATAGTTCTGTTTTGACGCCTATTAATGGTGTATTCGAACACTATGTTTCTCATTTTCTTTGCATTATTATTGCATTTCTGTGATGGAGCTTTATTAAGCCACACAAAATGTGTGAACTGTTCAACATAATTCCTGTCGACGTCAACGGCCTTTGATGCCATAAGATGTCGTTAAACTCTTAATCCATCCATCCATCCATTGTATAGATTTCTGTATTGTCGTTAGCGGCTTTTGATGTCACAAAGACGACGTTAAAATTTGGAATAATAAATAAAACAAGAAGATTATATACGGCAGCGATAAGATCTCATTCAACTCTGGATTCATTGTTGTTGTTATTATTATTGTTATTGTTATTATTATTATTATTATTATTATTATTATTATTATTATTATTATTATTATTATTATTATTATTATTATTATTATTATTATTATTATTACAACTATGCATTATATTAAGCACAACTCTGTGTTGACCAATCGATCAATCGATGACGCTGAGCAGTTGTGAGTGAAGGACTTACTCAAGGTCCCAACGCTGTAACCGCCCATATATAGAAGAGTAGGATCGAACCTATGCTCTCCGCGTTCGATACTTGCTGTTTGACGACACTGTGTCGTAGATAGTATTATTAGCGTCGCTCTCTTTATCCAGGCTTGGAATTGGCACTGCCAGATGAACGTTGATGGCGAAGCGTAACAGAACCCAACGGCGTCAATGGTTTCCCAGTTTAACGGCAGCTTATGACAACATTGGCCGTTACCGCCGGCAAAGATTATTTTTGGCATATTACAGCTCTAACGGCGTCAATTGGATTGAATCCACAGTTTAACGGCAGCTTATGACAACATAGGCCGTTGCCGCCGACAAAGATTTGTTTTGGCATATTACAGCTCATTAACGGCGTCAATAACCGCGTCTCAGACCTATATGGCATTGGTGAACAACGTTTTAAAGGTGTCTAAATGGAGAGCTAGGATTGATGCTAGGATTCATCGAATCGACGGCACAAAGTGACAAGGTGAAAAGCAGAGCACTACGAATTCGATTGGCAAGTCCATGCCCTTATAGCATAGGTTAACGACTTTTCAGAGGTGTCTATAACCAATCATCTACAACGTTCTAATTACTTTACATTATCGTCCACTTCCTGCCGAGTTTACATCAAGTGTTACTAATTTTTTTTATAGCGCCTACATATTTTTCGCGTCGTATTTCCATGTATGCAAGACGTCATGCAGAAATGTAGTAGTGGTAGTTTCAGCTTAACGATACTGTGTGATTACGAAGATCATTAGCGTCGCCCTCCTCCTTCTTACACGCTTGAGACTGGCACAACCAGCGAACGTTGCCGAACTTTAGACAGAAATTCCGTCTTATGCGTGATTCTAGGTGACCAATGTGAATATATAACAACATTTGCAGCATTTTAAAGGTGTCGAAGGAGAGCTCTGCAAATATTCGCTTACCGTGTACCAGATTACATTACATTTATCGCATACTTCCAGCCGAGTTTATATCATCTGCTACTGAATATTTTTATAGCGCGTGCATATTTTTCGCGTAGTATTCCGCTGTATGTAAGACGTCATGCAGAAATGCGGATGACCAATGAGTATATATATTATACCATACTGTATCTAAAAATTCTAGGTGACCAATGAAAATATATCACAACATTTGCAGCGTTTTAAAGGTGTATAAGGAGAGCTCTTGCAAGCAAGCGCTTACCGTGTCACCGATTATACTTTACATTTATCGGCATTTATCGTATACTTCCTGCCGAGTTTACATCATCTGCTAGTGAATTTTTTTATACCGCCTAAATATTTTTCGCGTAGTATTCCGCTGTATGCTAGACGTCATGCAGAAATGCAGTTGACCAATGAGAATATATTATACCATTGGCTGTGATAGGTTGTTTACCTATAATTTACCTCTGATGTGATCTAGAAGGAACAAGACGCGAATCGAAATGACTCGATTCAATTACTGCTGGTGGGAAGCCAGTACAATTCATCAATTCTCACAATAATTATTCATCTCCATTCATCTTAATTCATTTGCATTCATCTGAGTTTATCTACATTCATCTTAATTCATCTATATGCTGCGACTCGATGCAAATGATGCAGTTGTATATTATATTATCCTCACTCTCTGTCTCTCTGTCTCTCTATCTCTCTCTGTCTCTCTGTCTGTACGTCTGTCTGTCTATCCTTCTCTGTCTCTGTTTATGTAGCTATCTGTCTCTTTAGCTCTCTGTGTTTGTGTCTGTGTTTCTCTGTGTCTCTCTTTGTCTGTCTGTCTCTGCCTCTCTGTCTCTGTCTGTCTGTCTCTCTATCTGTATCTGTCTGTCTGTCTATCTCTGTCTGTGTGTCACTCCGTCTGTCTGTCTGTCTCTGTCTGTCTGTCTGGCTCTCTCTCTCTCTCTCTCTCTCTGTCTGTCTCTGTCTCTGTCTCTGTCTCTGTCTCTGTCTCTGTCTCTGTCTGTCTGTCTGTCTGTCTGTCTGTCTCTCTCTCTCTCTCTCTCTGTTTCTCTCTCTCGCTCTGTGTACATTATATTACCATATGTATGTCTGTGAGGTGGTAGTGGATGTGTTTTTTCTCTCTCTCTCTTGAAAACACGCTCTGCTGCTGCTGTTGGTGATGTTGGTGTGAATGGATGGGCAGACAGAGGAAGATGGATGAGCGAACGGAATTGGTTGAATAGTTTCGTCTGACGATAATTGATGAGTCGCAATGAACGCAGGCAGAGACAGAAGCACACAGGCAGACACATGAGAATTAGGCAGACAGAGAATAAGGCAGACAGATAAACAGACAGATAGACAGACAGAGAAGTAGTGGAATAGACTAAAGGAGAGACATATGCACACGAGCAGAGACAGAAGCATGCAGGCAGAAAAGAGAATTAGTCAGACAGAGAGACAGACAGTTAAACAGACAGAGAATTAGTCAGATAGGCAGACGGACAGGCAGGATCGTCAGGCAGATACGGACCATGTATAATACAGGATCACACACAGGATCGTGTTCCCATGTAAAGTAAGTATTATAATAATTATTATGTTTAGTTATTATATGCTTCTTATCTCTTCTATATGTTGATGTGCTTCTTTATAGAACTGTAGGCCTATTCTTATTTGGCAATGTGCAGAAAGGGCGCTTTATGAATACATAATTATATACATACATATATAAATACATGCATACATGATGGATACATAAATACATACATAGTGCATAAATGAATACATACATGCACACATACATACAGACGTAAATACAAATGAAATACATATATTATTTAATATATTTACTATTATAACTGTCGATAATTATACAAAAGTCTATATTTATATAAGTAAATTTATACAAATGCTCATTTCACTAACGTTGGATATATATATATATATATATATATATATATATATATATATATATATACAGATATAAATATATTTCAGTAACCAATAAATACATCTATTATATTTCACTGACGTTGATCTGTTTATGCGTTTGGTTTTGTCACGCATAAGGCGTTAGTTTGCGGATAGATAAAGATGGAAATGTGGACGCAACATTAATCGAATTGAGACAGAGAGAGAGAGAGAGAGAGACAGAGAGAGAGAGCGAGAGAGATGTTAACGCATGAAATACAGCAGTCCACAATCTGGGCCAACAATTGAATCAATCTTAAACTCAACCGAAAAACCAGTCATAATAATTATATCAAACGTAGAATTTCTACGAGAGACGAATTTATACGGTTCCTAAGAATATTACCATGTAAATTTGCTGTATTTGACAGTTGACCAAATCCCACACAGTGCACTACATGCAAGATTCAAAAGAAAAAGAAACAAAGGCCGACCAAGACTATACGCTGGATAGATAATAAAATATAATTTAGGACATAACATAAGTTGAACTGACACTAAGCAGAGCAATGGACTTAACAAACGAGCACAGTGGAGATAATTTATTCGTACCCAAAGTCGCCAAATGGCTGGCGTCGGGAACTGATGATGATGATGATGATGATGATGATGATGATGATGATGATGATGATGATGATGATGATGATGATGAAAATGGTGATGATGTAGCATAGAAAACATTTTATAACGCATTTCAAGGTCCTCCGAAAAGCGCTGTTCATAATATTTTATAGCCTATTAACAGCTTAAATCACAGTTATCATTGTCAAGGCTGTTAAGAATTATTTAAGAATTAACTATCAATTAATAGTTAACTTGTGAATAAACGCTTTTCCCAATAAGTAATGACATATTCAAAATTAACATGATTCATTCATTATCTTTTAGTAGTATTATTAATATTTAATTATTTATTGCTAGTTAGTAGTTACTACTTAGTTAGTAGCCTAGTTATTTGTTCATATCAGTAGTCTTGATAAAATTGTCAATTAAAATGTCTTCCTTCAAGCAATTACGTAAATAAACCAGCATGTTAACAATGCATGTTAACAATGCATGTTAACAATGCATGTTAACAATGGTTCCATTAAGCAGCGTGTTTTGTTAATAATATAACAAGCCGTCAAGGAATCTTTGATTAATCGTAAAAATTAATTTAATCTTTAAAATTAATTAATGATTAATCGATTAATTAATCATGAACTTCCGCAGCCATAATTATGATTTATGTATATTATATTAGTTGCTTTGTGATGTAATGACGTATACTATTATCCCAAATACTTGTTTGATTTTTGCACGATAATTCAATGTCATGGGGCATTAATGTAAATTGAAAGTTTGTTTTAAACATAAAATTGCGTACCATTATTAAACGAAATTAATCATTATTGTGACTGTAGATTAATTTTGCGTATTTTGTATGAAAACCTTGACTGACGCAATTTATCTATTAATGTTCAATTAAATATTGACAGAACATCAATCATGCATTAGAGAAAATCATGGCAAATATACCTACTTTTGTGCAGTATTAGTGTATATATATATGCATATATATACAGATATATATATATAGATATAGCTATATATTTATATATATATATTCATACATATCCATCATAATGATTCTTGGAATAATAAGATGATTTATATGGCGCCTCAGGACTTCGGGGATGAGGAAACGGGTGTTGTACATGTGCACAAACATATATACATTTATATACATACATACGTAAATACATAAACGTACAAATAAAATAAATAAAATATATATATATATATGTGCAGCAGATACATACATATATTTCTAAATAAATAAATATATATAGATAAAATACAGACATATATTCAGAAGAAGGTTTATGCATATAAATATATCTCCGAGGCTGTATATCTATATGTATGTATATATATATATATATATATATATATATATATATATATAGTATATATGTTTGTATATATATATTTGAACAATGACCAAGTGACCCAGATCATATTTCTCCTCCTCTCGACAGACTCCGCCCCTGCACAGCGTTAAAACCAGGCCAAAACCTGCGATGACGCGCTGCTGAATAATTCATCATCGCTCATGAATATTCAATTAGGCTGGCCTATCGCGTGCTGTGGGCTGGCGGCGCGTAAATTGAAGCTGGAGCCAGGGTCTGGACAAAGAAGGTCGAACGAGCGTACGTCATTTAGACGATGGATGGCTTTCAACGGAGTCTATACACGTCTCAAATATATTATGACAGAGTGATCGCACGCTTTCTTCTGAGCTGCTCCATTTTTAACTCGCTGTGCGAACCTCCCGAGTGCTGCTCGATTTCTGACTCGTTTCGCGAACCTCCTGCTCGAATTTTAACTCGGTTTTCGTACCTACGGAAATAACATGAAGGTCCGTTACGGGAGTTTTGGAGGATTAATCATTTATGGGAGATTCTTCTGACAGGTAATATGTTTTGTTTGAGATGAATTTTTGCTTGACAAAGACGTATGTGTCGAGAGTATTGTTTAGCACACATTCATGCAAATATTAATGCGTACGTACATGTACGTACAAGTGCTTATGTACATATGCAGTGTCTGTAGTAAACACGTTTTTACACGTATAGGCTACACGTGTGAATATATACATACCCACAGGCACACATGCATGCATACGAATAATTACATGCGCATCAATACATGAATACATACTTGCGTATGTGTACAAACATATATACAATCGTAGATACGTACATATGTAATTCATACTTAGATGGATACAGCCATACATTTTCAAAACATGCATACATACATACATACATACATACATACATACATACATACATACATACATACATACATACATACATACATACATACATACATACATACATACATACATACATTACATACATACATACATACATACATACATACATACATACATACATACATACATACTTGCATATGGATACACACATATATAGAATCGGGGCTGGGCTGGGAGCGCTCCTGAGTAGATTTCTTGAAGGGGCGCTAAATAAATCTCCAGAATGAATGAATGAATACATGACCTACAGACATGCATACACTGTAAGTACATACATACAATCAAGCGTATATACATGCATATATGAATGTATGAATACATACACATACATGAATACATGCATATATACATGCATGAATATATGCATACAATCATACATGAATACATACATACATACATGCATGAATATAGACACACACAAGTGCATACATATTTACATAACGTTCAGATTTGAATCAGAAATGAATTGTTAGATATACTTTAATTTTTCTGCAAAGGCTGTTCTTTTTGCTTAAGCCACGTGCCCTCTTTGAGCTGAGAAACTAATTGAGGAATTCTGTTGATGTCTAAATGTCAAGAGAAAATGACAAAAGAATATTTTTAAGTGGAAATATCGGACCCATATGTATTCATAAATGAAGACAGACTGCCATTTGGAGCTAAATGACCTTTTGCGAAGCTAAATGACTGGTATAAAAGTCCAAGGCAATCACAGGTAATTGACAAAATGACATCTGCAGCTAAAAGCATTTCTGTCTGATTAACGAAAATGTTTATTTATGTGCAATTGTATGTAAGTGTATATATATACATCCTATATATTTATATATGTGGGTATGTATGATCTATGTGTGTATATGTATGTATATGTATGTATATATATATATATATATATATATATATATATCCTATATTTATGTATGTATGTTATATGTATGTATGTGTATATATATATATATGTATGTGCATATGTATGTATTTGTATAGGCAGCAATGTATGCTTACGTGCATATATCAGGGGTATGTATGTAATCTGCATGCATGTATGCATGTATGTATGTATGTATGTATGTATATGGATATATTTATGCATGTATGTATGTATTTATGTATATGTGTATGTAGCCTATGTATGCAGGTATGTGTGCTTGTATTTATGTTCCTGTTGTATGTATGTAATAGGCATGCATGTATGTATATGTATGTATGTATGTATGCATTTGTGAATATGTCATATTTATGTATGTATATGTGAATATATATATATATATATTTATTTATTTTTAATTAATGCATGTATAGGGCCTACATGCAATTCTATGTGTATTTTTTTATGCATGTATAAATGCAGGTCCATAAGTGTATGTATGTACGAAAAATGCATGTAAATTTTTTATGAGCGCATTTATGTATCCATGTATGTATGTAATTATTTTGTACAGAAATGTCTTTAATTAAATGCACACATATAAATCTATACACTCAAATCTTTTCAATATCTACAGAAATCGATAACCCAGAAATAAACGAGGATATATAAAGACGTAAATTTATGAGCTTTATAAATTTTTCAATTGCATGACTATACATATATATATATATATATATATATATATATATATATTTGTGATGTGTATATATATGGGTGTCTTAGACTGCTTTGTGGGTTTATTGATGACAATAAGACGATCTATGTAGCTCCAAGTGCACTATCGAGACCGACGAAAAGGGGGCCGTGATACTTGTTTAGGTATGTGTATGTGTGATTCTCAATCTGTATGCGTACCATTAACACGGATTGAGGGCGTTTTATTGGCGTGGCGGATATAGACAACTTCTTAAACCCCAGTCATATGTACTCCACCCCACCCTCTCTTGCCCCATAACAGCTCCATCACTTTCAACCCCGATGACTTGCCAGCCTCTTAAGCAGCAGTGGTGTAGACAGGCGTCGGCAGGTGGCACTTTGGTTTTCTTCTGATAGGACCCGGATATTGTTCTTGATCTCATGGCATGTCTCGGGAACAGGTGGCCAAGACTTACGATCGCGCTCAGTCAAACACGCCGGGTGAAATATTATTCATATGCAAGGGCGTATGGCTACGCCACCAGTTGTTATACGCCGAGGTCGAGAAAAGAATGCGCATCTTAAGCGACAATAGGACAATAGGTTTTATTTGGAACTTCTATTTAAATATACATGACATACAAACACATACACACGCTTGCACGCATTCACTTGCACATTCGCGTACCTATATATGTATATAATAAAATGTATATTTATATATATATATATATTGCATTGGTATTTATGTATGAATATAATATGTAAATTATTTGTATATATATATATACATAATCTTTTTGACGTATATAATTATTAGAAAGACATGTATTTTTCCGATATTTCCACTGATGACGTTTAAAAATATTCATTTGTTTATTTTCTCTTGACAGTTGGACATTTGTGCACGCTTGCACACACACGCATACACCGACGCACATAGACAAACACATCTATAGTATATAGTGCGTGTGGGATAACTACATTATATCTATCAATGTGAAATTTCCGATAAATTTATGCGATATAAATCAATAAAGATGCTTGAAAATGTAATTGTACTTGCAGAAGAAATAGCGCTGTATAATGAGAGACTGATCATATGAAATGGATCTGAATTGATAAATTACTTTCAAATATTGCGTGAAATTTTCAGCGTATTATTGCACACCTTTTTCAACGACATGTAGTCAAAGGTATTAATTAACAGCACACCTTTTTTCTCGAAGAACAAGGCATATAAACATTTAAGTTGAAACGCGTTATTTAATGAGAAAATTCGAAGAAGGTAAACACTATAACGAAGTTGAGCCAACAACAGTGCTCTCGTATTGCCACTTGCCAGGCACAACTGTGCTAAAGCGGGAGGGTAAAGACAAATCTTTTCTAATACTCGGCGTCGTTAAAAAGCAACTTATTCATTCGTTCATTCCAGAAAATTATATATAGCGCCTCTTCATGAAGCCTACTCCGAGGCTCAAAGGTGAAAATAATGAACTTATTACATGCCTCTGATTTATTTGTGCGCCTTATATTTGTTTTTTTCTATTTAAATATCCAATTACTATATTAATAATAGAAGTAATAAACGCTAAACAGTAACTGCACCACTGAACGAACTCAAGATGCTGTTAAACACTGAATAATACGATTAAAAGTTAGGCCACATTTGCACACCTTTAAATCAGTTGTATTCGACGCTATATATACTCGTTCCTCTGACGGCGGATCAATGTAATAATACATTGTGGCGGATTAAGTACTATGGAAAGTCAATGATTCAGTAAAGTTAAAGCAGAAGGATGGTTTATATTATGCCATATGGACGGAAAATAATTACACACCTCTTTTAAGTCTCGTATTCGCATATAAGTAAGAGCAACAGAAAGGTTCTGTATTGTGATCAAAAATTCAAGAGAAAAAAATGAAAATCGATGGAAGAAACTCATTAAATGGACTGAAAAGATAATATAAGATAAAACATAGAAGTAATAATAAGGTATGGTAATAATAATATAATAACAAAGATGCGGCAGCCATAAACAGGCGCCCAGCCCTCGTCTAGGACTATAGGAAGCAGGAAGCAGTGTTGTTTATTACATGGTTATCCATGCAAAGGTTGAGGATATGGCTATGTGTTTCTATTTGTTGTCGTTGCTGCTGTTGTTTTATTATTATTTTCATTTTTATTATAACTATACTATAATAATAATATTATTATTAATAATAATAATAATAATAATAATAATAATAATAATAATAATAAAAGATGTGACACTAACGGCAAAATGACGTAATTTTAGACAGCTACTGCATCCTGTTGTAGCTTTCAGTATTGATGTTAGTTGATTAGACAGAATAAATATTGTTATAATAATAATAATAATAATAATAATAATAATAATAATAATAATAATAATAATAATAATAATAATAAAATATTGCAAAATGTATAATTATACTATAATCCGTAAATCCTGCTAAATGAAAATAGTTCTACTTAGACACCATCAAAATGTACGTAACTGACGAAATAAATGTCACTAAATGAGATATTCTAAACTTTTCTTTGATTGGCGTACATTGTAAATTGTCGACAACGGCCTGTGATGATCGTCATAAGACGATTATAACTAATATTACTATATTTATTATTATTGTTTTTGTTGTTCTTGTTGATGTTTTTGTTGTTGGAGATCTGTCAGCTTCGGCCTTCGTGCGTGCCTGCTTGTCTAAACTTGTAGACGTTGAAAGAGCGAAGATGGTTTCTGTGCGGCGCGGAACACGTCCCAGCTGGGTACAGAGGCTGAGGCCATATGCGCCGCCTCAGACAAGACAGACAGACAGACAGACAGACAGACAGACAGAGAGAGAGAGAGAGAGACACACACACACAGAGATAGAGACAGAAACAGAGAGACAGACAAACAGAGAGTGAGAGAGAGAGACAGAAACAGAGAGACAGAGAGACAGAGAGACAGAAATAGAGAGTGAGATAGAGACAAACAGAGAGTGAGATAGAGACAGAAACAGACAAACAGAGAGTGAGAGAGACAGACAGAGGCAGATAGATAGAGACAGAGAACGCTTCACAGGCGGTGCATATCCAAACACTCTGCTTACGCTGAAAGCCGTTTCTTCATCTCTCTCTCCTCAACTCCTTCGCATCAACCGCTCACAACACTTGTACAGTATGTACACGCTACACATACAAGACTGTACACAACCGATCCATCACTGGCAAA
The DNA here is from genome assembly GCA_020284085.1 of Aporrectodea caliginosa. Taxonomy (NCBI): domain Eukaryota; kingdom Metazoa; phylum Annelida; class Clitellata; order Crassiclitellata; family Lumbricidae; genus Aporrectodea; species Aporrectodea caliginosa. Next base: position 3,746,321 of record JACEVL010000019.1, on the reverse strand, counting down.
GTAGTACACGTCGACGTCTTAGCGCGTATTCAAGTATTTCTCTGTATATCTGTTGTTGTATATCAGGCGAACGCTACGAGCGTCATGTATGGATGCACACGAAGATTTTATACACAAATCAAATGGATTTAAGAGAGCTTTGTGAGTTGGACGACTTGAGTAGTGACAGTTTGAGTATTGATTCGTTAACAACATCTTATAATAATAATAATAATATCTTTTCTTTAATAAGCGCCTGACAAACGCACTGCGCTGTACATTTACATGTTATGCAATTGAAACAATCTTAACTAGTTAACTACTAACAGAACAGACAGCCTGTAATACACGGCGCTAATAGCAGCCTACAAAGCAAATCCGCCATACGGGGCTCGAACTCGGTACCTCTCGCTCTCTTCGCCAGATGTTATCCAACGCGCCACCGGACGCCCCCCCCCATGGCTATGCCAGGGCCGTTGATGTCGCCCTCCTTTTTCCGGGCTGCGGACTGGCACTACCAGAGAGCGGGCAATTGGGGGGAGGGGGGATCAGACTTTAATAACGTTTAAGAATTGGATGCAGAGTTTAACGACGTCTTATGGCAATAAAGGCCGTTGACGTTGACAGAAATTAGTTTGAACAGTTCTCACCGTTCGCATACGGTATAATACAGAATCTTAATTATTTCCATGGTTTAACATCGTCATTTGACATCAAAGGCAATTTTGAAAGTATATATAATATAGTATTTTAGTAGCAGTAGTAGTTTCAGTTTAACAACACTGTGATAACAAAGATCATTAGCGTCGCCCTCATCCTTCAATCAGGCTTGGGACTGGCACTGTCAGAGTACGAGCAGTGGCGGAGTTGGATATAGTATTTTAAAATTCTCTTTTCTTTGAGTGTTTTCATTTTTTCATCGACTAGAACATACATAAACATAACCGCTCGTCTGCTTTCACTTATAGGGCAAATAACACGCTTAAAAGAGGTGTGTAATTGTTTCCAACAGATCTCTCGTTCGTATGGCATAATGCATGACTACAATTGTATTTATTTTACAACTCAAAACAGAACCGTTCGCCTGTTTTTACTTATATGGCTAATATCACACTTAAAAGAGGTATGTCATTATTTTGAACAGTTCTCACCGTTTGTAGGCATAATGCAGCCCCACTTTCTAATGGTTGGCTGGTAGGTTAGTTGCTGCTTTACGACACTGTGTCATAACAAAGATGATTGGCCTCGTCCTCCCTGACCTTTAGGGTTGAGACTGGCACTTCCACAGGTGGGGTAGTGGCCGTGTTACCAAATATCTACTGTGTCACATGCCAGTATGGGCATTGACAGCGTTTTAAGGGTGTTCGATTATATTTATATTTCAAAATCAGCGAGAAATAAGGGTGTGTTGAAATCGTATCTGCATAAAGTAGGCTAATGGGACGTGGGTCATGTTATGCAGTTGAAGGATATCGCATTTTTCATCGGTCGACTTTGTACGCGGGAGATTTAATGCGCTGAGAGATAAAGGGCCACAAAGGTTAGTCGGTCAATGCAAAGGACATGTTCAGAAATATCGTGACTTATTGCTAATGAATATTAATCACGACAAAATCATGACAACACAGCATAACATTATCTTAACATAACGTAGCATAAACAGGTCCAGTTCTAAAGGTTATGACATAACATAACTCAACATAACAAAATTTAACATAAAAAAGCCCCCATGGAATAACATTGAAATGTAACAATTACACACCTCTGTTAAGCATTATTATGTGCCATATAAGTGAAAGTAGAATTAATTTATATATTGGTGAGGCTAAGATGTTTTTCAGTTTAATTAATAAATGAACATACTCAAAGAAAAGATATAGCGTTGAGTAGTTTTCTTGAAGGGGCGTTATATAAATGTTCGATATGAACATAACAACATTATTACAACAATGGATAACATGAAAACATCATATAACGGTAGATAACTTAACAACATCATATAACAATAGCAAAGATGGGTAACTAATCGATTAGATTCTAGTCATATAACAATTAATGAATATATCAACATCACGTAACAATAGATAATATGAGAACATTGCATATTTTTGCAGTACAACATAGCAACATAACATGTGAAATGCAGCATGCAGCATAAGCAGGGAATCGTGAGCTGTTGTGCAATAATAATTATTTCACATGTATTATATGTACAATATAGGCCTACAATATTATACATGCCAACGACTGTTTTTGCCCCCTCTTTACTTGAACTACTTCTACTGCTTAGAATAAGTTGTTTATTTCCTCAATACAATGAAACGGATTCTCAGCATGGTGCTCACGAACGCTTTGGAATATTTCATGTGTGGGTTGGCGTCTTTTCCGTTTTATAAGTGGACCACTGACACCGTTTTAGACGGCTGCCTGGAGATTCGAATGGATGGATAGGGAAGGATGGAGAGTTGGATGAGTGGGTGGATGGATAGAAGAAGGCATGGAGGGTGGTAGGATTAGATGAGTGGGTGGAGGGATAGCGGGAGGATTGAATGAGTTGGTGGATGGAGGGAGGGAGGAGGGTCAGAGGGAAGGATGGAGTGATGGATGGATGGAGGTAGGGAGGGAGTCGTGGGTTATTTATTGCAGACAGCATGGTCCGTTTTTACTGATGCAGATCGATATGTAGGCTGTGGAGCTCTTGCTGGTCAGTGCTCTGGTGATATAGTCAGTGTGCTATCGAATGTGTTTACGCAAATGCATGTTTCTGTGCTGACACAAAAGTACAAATGTATATACGAACACATATACATGTTTATTAGAGATGGGTAACTAATCGATTAGATTCTAATCGATTAGCTAATCGGTTAGACAAACAGCTAATTCTAATTCTAATGGATTTGCTACTAGATTTAAAAAATTCTAATTCTAATCGAATGACAACTTTCAGTATCTAATTCTAATTCTAATCGATTAGACATTTTAGACAAGCTTCTAATTGTAATCATTTCCTACAAGATTTTGCTAATTCTAATTCTAATCGATTGGCAAACTAACAAATCGCGCCAATCTCTGATGTCTGTGCACAATTATTAATATCTTATCGTCACATGATATTGTCACATGATATTGGCTTATCGTCACATCATTTGGGCTTGCCATCACGTAATAATCGCAGTATCATTTTGACTTATCGCCAAATCTTTTCGGCTTCCAGTCAGTATATCCTTTATTAAAAACCAATTGCTAATCGCACTTTGGTGTACAAAGTTCATCAATACAATGAATATAATGTGGCTTATCGTCACATTATTGTGGCATATGGGTATAATGTTGCATTATGGTGACATAATTTTGACTTATGATCTCATCATCTCATTGGCCTATAGCCAAATCATATTAGCTTGTGGTTACATCATTTTGGGTTAGCGTAGTGATGAGTGTGCTGGACTTTCAATCGAGAGATTGGGGTTCAACTCCCCACCAGGGTAGAAATTTGGTTCTAGATTTCTTCTCTACCTAAAACCCCATAGCCATGAACAACAATGAGCACACTGATCGTACACTGTTGGTTGGGAGACGAGACGGCGAGGGAGAGGACTGGCGCTACCCTCCCTTATATGCCGAGGCTAAGAAAATGAAGTCATTGCTTTGGGGAAATAGTCAAAGTGCGCTAGTTATGTACATACATGTAAACATGCAAGCAATACCACAAATACATACAAAGTCATACATGCATATATACATACATACATGCATACGTACATACATAGACGAGTCAGTATATCCTTTATTAGTTATTCCTTAACTCTTACTATTACTTTATATTATATTATACTATGTTATCTAGCTTTTCCATGTACTCCTACAGCGTTATGTCTGTTGTTAACACAATAAACTAATATATGAATGAATGAATGAATGAATGAATGAGTACATACATACATACATACATACATACATACATACATACATACATACATACATACATACATACATACATACATACATACATACATACAATGTCATACATACATACATACGTACATACATACACACATGTTACTTTTTTCGTTCAGAGTTTAACTATATGCAAAGCAGTAATTGAAAGCTGGTGATTTCAAAGCATTTAATTCTACACTGTGGAGCAGCTGCATGGCTTTGAAAATGTTTGACGTTTGCGGGGGCCATGCAGACCTGCGTGGCTTTTCAAGAAAAAATTGCAAGCGTTTTTGACTGTGGCCAGGGCATAGAGAATTAACTACAGGGCTTCTGACTGTGTTTTGACAAGTGCCGAACTTTTTAGCGAGGCAAGGCATTCGACATTTGAAAAGCCTTTGACAATGCTTCAGCTCTGACATTCATAAAGCCTGTGACAACTGATGTAAGCCCAAACTGGATGGGCTTTTTTTTGATTGCTGACTGTATTTCGTGCTATGACGAGAGACAGAGAGAGAGAGAGAGGGAGAGAACACGTGATGTTTACCGTTGCCTCGACGTTTGATCTGCATGAAGCCTTTGATACGGTCTGACTGGCTGTCTATGGCGACGATGATTTAGCCCTCAACGACACAATGGACGTTTCCGACGACGAGGCTGATGGTAGATTGCGCATAGACAAATCCCACGTATTAGGAAAAAGAGTGGAAGAGAGAGAGAGAAAGATAGAGAGAGGGGACATAGAGAGACAGGGAGAGACAAAGAGAGAGGGGTGGATGGGGAGAGAGAGACAGAGAGAGACAGAGAGACTGAGAGAGAGAGACAGATAGATATATATTATACAATGATGGGTAGAAGAGAGACAGACAGACACACAGACAGACAGAAACAGAGAGACAGACAGAGAGACAGACAGAGAGAGAGATATATATATATATAGAGAGAGAGAGATCTTCCGTCATAATTTGATGTATAAAACTGAGAATCAATAATATTATCGTCCAACTTTTTAATAAAAATCCACTGGTGTTTACAACACGGGAAAGACGTGACTTCATGTGCTCACCGAAAAATTTTGACGTATCAGTGGAACTTTACGTATAGGGAACAAGCCAAATACTCCATTGACTATGGCATGAACGCCTGTTTGGAGGTTATTCATATAGGAGTTCATGGTCATTCATATAGGAGTTCATGGCTAAGCCAAGCCTGTCATTAATCATCCTGCATGGCCTTACTTATTATATAGGAGCACATGGTCTTTTCCACCAACACCAAAGTCAAAAGCCAAGAACAGAGTGGTTTCAGAAGTTGAGAATTCGTTCTATCTGGTAGCTGCGATTTCGATAGATCCAAAGCAACCATGCAAAATACCGCTAATTGAATAGTTTAAACATTTCTTAGAGGAAAAGGGATGTCAAACTATAAAAGTGCTTGAAATGCATGCATCAACTTATTCTGGAAAACAAGACTACTGGACTGCAGAGTGCAGACCCTATTGCCTATCCTCTTTCTGCCTCATCCTACCTATGTCTCTGTCTGTCTGTCTGTCTGTCTGTCTGTCTTAGTATATCTGTCTCTCTTCTATCCGTCTGTGTCACTCTGTCTGTTTTTGTATGTTTGTTTGAGTCGTATTGTGCGTCTCGTTCTGTCAGTCTCATTGTCAGTATGCGACTCTTTCTGTACGTCTATCTGTCTTATTATATCTGTCTGTCTGTCCTCACCCCGTCTATCTATTTATGAACATTTGTGACTGAACTATTATGCTCAAGGTCCCTTCACAGTGACCGTCTCAGTGGAAGAGCCTCGAACCCATACTCTCCACGTTACGAGTCAAGCGCTCCAACCATTCGACCACTGCGTCCTAAACTCATTAGTGTAATTAATTTAAATAACTGGTTTGACATTTAAATGCAGTTTGTTCATTTGTTTGCATAGGAGTTACTTTAAGGATGAGAACCTGCACAAGACTGCTGCATCCAACCTGAGAGATTGATAAAACTCCCCTTTCGCGCAGCGACACCCTCTCCAGAGGAAACTACTCTTCAACGGTCGGAGGAACTTACTACCCAAAGGGTCGGAGGAATCTACCCTCCAAAGGTTAGAGGAATCTACCATCCTAAGGGTTAGAGGAACCTACTCTTCAAACGTCAGAGGAACCCTCCAAAGGGTCAGAAGAATATACCCTCCAAAGGTAAGAGGGATCTACCCTCCAAAGGGTCCGAAGAATCTAACCTTCAAAGATAAAAAGAGTCTGCCATCCCAAGGGTAAGAGGAGTCTACCCTACAGAGGGTCAGAGCAACCTACCATCCAAAGGTTAGAGGAACCTATCCTCCAAAGTCACTGGAGAAACTCATCCCTGGAATTTCCAAGAATCCAATTCCAAGCACTTCAAAATACACCTAAGGATATCCCGGAAACCATCCGCAAAATGACTCCATAAAGACATATCTCCCTGAAGAAGATGGATTCATCGCAATAGCCTGAAGAGGATTCCAAGAGATACATTGGCGCTAAATAATCGTCTGATCCGAGGCACCCCTACCGACGATGAGCTACTACCCAGATCGCCTGCTCCAAACGAGCGACCTGGCGCCATTCTACACTTCCGGTCATGCGCACTACGCCCGACCGGACCCAAGCGGACTACACGCGAACGCGTTCTACCGGGGCAGCTACCGGGGATACCCCTCTGAACAGGGGCCCACGGGGGTAGCAACGGACTTAAGTGGGACCCCAATGGGGTCAGACACGACACCCTACGATTCGTACATTTACCCCCCGGACGACACAGGCCGCTCCTCCTCTGTTCACATGAGCCCCTCTGTCCTGCAGTCGACGTATTACCCCAACAGCGAGGGTCCCTCTTGCCCCCAAACATTCCAGTCGCTTTCCGGGTCTGGTGAGTACCAACATACACGTAGATCCAGCGTCTCTCCCACGACCCCCTGTAAGAAGACGAACCCCGGGGTCGGGGTCTTCTACCGCAGTCACATCATCGATGATCTCTCTTGCATGACAGGTTCCGCTGAACAGCTCCTAGCGATGGAACCCTACCCTGGTGGTACCACCCACCGCAGCGCCCCCTCGATCCACTTCGGAACCGCTGGATCGTCGGCTGGAGACCACCTGGGTCAGACGGTTAGCGAGGTCTCGAATATCGGAGAGGGATATTTCGACGGGAGAAGGTACGACCAACCACCACCACCACAGCAGCAGCAACTCCCTTCGAGGGTTACTGACGACACACCCGAGAGAGATGGGATCTCGACGGAGAGTGGTGGTGGCAACCACGGGTTCGGACTGCACGCGCCACCCGGACCTCGAAGACCCCTGGTGGAAGAGGACCAGCACCCAGCGGACTCGTCATCCTCTTCCTCGTCATCCTCCTCCCAACAACAGGTGGTTCAGTGCTCCACATCAGGCGAGAGGAACGACGGAGGATTGAGGACAGGAGCAGGAGGAGGACCTGGATCAGGAGGGTCCCAGGAGGAAGTGAAGGCGGAGGAGAGTGTCGAGGGAGATCCGAACGGATTCCGGACGACGAGGAGGAACCTGGAGGAACTGGATCGACCGGAGTCCGAGTCGAGCGGTGACTCTCTCGATGCGGACACTCCGGAGGAAGAGGGACGGATCCCGGAGACGAATGGAGTGGAGGGAGCGGCTCCGATGTTTCCCTGGATGAAACTACATCACGGTCAGCATCCGTCTGCGTATTTCTCAATGCATGTCTGCCTCACTGCGATTATCTCGGTCTGTCTGTCTGTCTAAGTCTCTTTCTGGCTCTTTCTGGCTCTTTCTGGCTCTGTCTGTCTCTGTCTCTGTCTTTCTCTCTCTCTCTCTCTCTCTCTCTCTCTCTCTCTCTCTCTCTGCCTGTCTCTCTCTCTCTCTCTCTCTCTCTGTCTCTCTCTCTCTCTCTCTCTCTCTTCTCTCTCTCTCTGTCTCTCTCTCCTCTGTTTGTGTAGCGTCTTTTGTAAGCCGGGTATTTTCCCGGTAAATGAGCTCCTTGTGGTATTCTTTACTCCAAGGAACTCATTTACCGGGGAAATACCGGACTCATAAAAGGGGAGTTGTATCTTGTATCTTAAAAGAGAAATCACTATCCTCATAGATGGCATATCTACATCGCAAAAGTTTCAAAGGCAACACAAGGAAAGTAGGGCAAGATATTACAATGAAAAATAATGTGAGAGGTAGCACAAGGAGAAATAACGAATGGTAACTATGGTAAGGTGTGACAAGGTAACACAAGGAAAGTTAGTGTAATTTAAGTTGTTCATCTAGTGGTATGATAAGGAAACGGATCCGGAGAGGTAACAACCAATTCATAACTCCGCCACTGCCCATAATCTGGTAGTGCCAGTCCCAAGCCTTTTCAAAGAAGGAGGGCGACGCTAATCATCTCAGTTATCACACAGTGCTGTTAAACATCAACTGAGGAAGATTTTCCAGTCCAAACAGCATCACTCATAACTACCTTCGTCTCAACATTTGACCCCAAAAGCTATCAATCAGTTCAGGTGAATTGATAATTATAATCCATTGGTACCAACACAGGTAGGCAGTTCTCACCTGTCTCCCCTCCACACGCTAGACAGGTGAGCTACACCGCTCCATTTCCAATCAACTCTACCTGTCTGATGCCAATCAATCAAGTCCATAGATGGCGCTCGCCCCAACGCGCATGCGCATCACCTACCCTAACCTGTTCTTATCAACACACCTTGACGACGCGACGAGGTTATTGTTAACGGTGGCAGGTGCCTGTTATACCCCTTTGCAAACCACTTTATCTGATCATTGTTATCCAAAGCTGACTGGCCCGTAAAGCATTTATTGTTAGGGTGCTAGATATTGTAGGGGTTAGCGCGCCTGGCTGTCAATCGAGAGGTCAGGGGTTCAAATCCCCGCCAGGGCAGACAATTTGGTTCGAAATTTCTATCCCACCAGCACCCCTAGCCAACTCAGCCATAATGAGTACACTGACCGTACACTGTCGGGGGGAAGATGAGACGGCGAGGGCGAGGATTGGCCACAGGCCCTCATATGCCGAGGCTAAGAAAATGAAGTCGCTAACACTCAAACCCATGGCTGCCTCAGGGCTAGCTTAAAGGACTGCTCTTCTATTCTTCTTCTTACTCTTGACCAAAACACTGTACACTGCACAGTTTGAAAAACAATAGAAATTAAAATGTAACATTTGAGATTATAGGCCATTGTAGAAAGTAAACCAAAATGCGGTTAGCAATTGGTGCAATAAAGGATATACTTACTTACTTAAAGACAATTTGCCCCATCGTATTTTGCCCAGCCATTGCCATAGCTTGCCGCAACCACATTTTACCAACACAGGAGCGTAGTCAGGACTCAAATTTGTGGGGGGTGAGGGGTAGTTTTCTGGGAGGGTCTCCAGTGGACAGGATCGTCTTTTTCTACATTCCCATTTATTTCCGGGAGGGGGGTTTGAACCTGCAAAACCACCTCTAAATGCGCTCATGGACCAACCCCTTTTAGGACAACGTCATTTTTGCCCAACCCCATTGTCCCCTATTTTGTGTCCTGCCATTTTTGACTCATCTATTTTGGCGAAACCTTTGGTCTAGTTTGTTCCCGGCAACTTTGTCCTAACCCTTTTAGCTGAATTCATTCTGCCTATGATTTGGACATAAGCAGAGAGAATGCCAGTTGACAGAATCCCATGCAATACACTACATGCAAGATTCAAAGGAAAGAGAAACAAAGGCAGACCAAGACTACGCTGGATAGACAACATAAACATAAGTGAGGACATAACATCACTTGGACTTACACTAAGAGGAGCAATGGACTTGACAAATGACCGAGGACAATGGAGATAATTTATTTGTACCCATCGCCGCCAAATGACTGGCGTTAGCAACAGATGATGATAGGTGTATATATATACCTATATATACCTGTGTATATATATATGTATATATACAGGTATATATATATATATATAATGGTGGAGCAGGCATGTACCAAGGGCCAAGGTCGGCCAAGGTCTTTGTTATTTCATTGCTATTGCCAAGGAATTTACGACCTGTCTGCGTGTGACATTGTGACTGCGGCAGTTAACCGTCTTTTGGAGAGGAATTCGTCCACACGGACAGATAGATGCACGCGAAGATCTCATTGAAAGGACATACTTACAGATACAAGCAGAGAGATAGACAGACAGAGACAGACTGGGCATGGTATGGATGCGTGGATGGAAAGAGTGTTCACCTTGGGTTGATAGATGGTTGGAAGTACGAATAGGTTAATGGATTGATGAACGAATGGATGGATGGGTGAGTTGAAAGATGGATAGATGGATGGGTGAGTGAATAGAGGTTGAAAGGATGGATGAATGAAAAGATGGATGGATGGATGGATGTATGGTTGGATGGGTGAGTGAATAGAGGGTTGGAAGGATGGATAGATGAAAAGATGGGTGGGTGGGTGGATTGATGGAAGAATGGATGGATGGATGGATGGATGGATGGATGGATGGATGGATGGGTGGGTGGGTGGGTGGGTGGGTGGGTGGGTGGATTGATGAAAGAATGGATGTACCTGTGGAGTGACGAATGGATGGATAGGTAGTTGGGTGTGCTTGTGGACAGACACACAGAGAGATACCCAGACAAAATTGTTGCACTAGGTCGAAAGACGGGTCTTGGTGGTGGTAGTAGTGTTGGCGTTGGTGGTGGTGGTGGTTGTCGTGGTAGTGGTGGAGGTGGTAGTGGTGGTGGTAGTCGTGGTGGTGGTGGTGGTGGTAGTCGTGGTGGTGGTGGCAGTCGTGGTGGAGGTGGTGGTAGTCGTAGTGGTGGTGGTGTAATGTAATGTAATGTAATGTAATTAGCAACTTCTATTGCGCCGGTGTCTAATGCACAAGGCATCAACCGATGGCACACCAAAACCAAGCCGTAATCAGGTCAACATCCAGAAGATCAGTCCGTAAGTGACAGAGAGACAACCTAAGGTGGATAAGCAATTTTAAAGAGGTAAGTTTTCAGCCGAGAACGAAATGACACAAGCGACTGAGCACAGCGTACAGACACAGGAAGAGAGTTCCAAAAAGTAGGTCCAGATACTGAAAAAGCTCGTTCGTCGTGGTGGTGGTGGTGGTGGTGGTAGTGGTAGGGATGGTGTTAGCTGTGGTGATGTTGGCATCGTGTATAGGAGAGTTTCAGCGTCGACTACTAATGAGTGAGTGAAGGGTCGAAGGACAGGAGGAGAGGAGAGGATGCGCAGGTGAGGAGAGAGGCTGAGTGGCAGGAGCTACATCCGACAGATGATTCCTCGAAGCGGATGCGGCAGCAAGACCTCGTTTGAGGAGAGAGAAAGGATGGAGGATGAGCATAGGAGGAGGAGGAGGAGATGGAAGAAGAGGAGGGAGAGAGGTGGAAGAAGGAGAGAGGTGGAGGAATAAGAAGAGGAGGACGACGAGGAGGAACCTGGAGGAACTGGATCGACCGGAGTCCGATTCGAGCGGTGACTCGCTCGATGCGGACACTCCGGAGGAAGAGGGACGGATCCCGGAGACGAATGGAGTGGAGGGAACGGCGCCGATGTTCCCCTGGATGAAGCTACATCACGGTCAGCATCCGTCTCTGTGTATTTCTCAATGCATGTGTGCCTCACTGCGATTCTATGTCTATCTCTGTCTGTCTCTCTGTCTGTCTCTCTGTCTGTGTCTGTCTGTCTCTCTCTGTCTCTCTCTCTCTGTCTGCCTGCCTGTCTCTCTTTCCTCTCGGTTTGTGTAGCGTCTTTAGTAAGCCGGCTATTTCCCCGGTAAATGAGCTCCTTATGGTATTCTTTACCCCAAGGAACTCACTTACCGGGAAATACCGGACTCATAAAATGGGAGTTGTATCTTAAAAGGGAAATCACTATCCTCATGGATGGAGTATCTACTTCGCAAAAGTTTCAAAGGCAACACAAGGAAAGTAAGGCAAGATATCACAATGAAAAGTAATGTTAGAGGTAGCACAAGGAAAACTAACGAAAGGTAACTATGGTAAGGTGTGACAAGGTAACACAAGGAAAGTTAGTGTAATTTAAGTTGTTCATCTAGTGGTATGATAAGGAAACGGATCCGGAGAGGTAACAACCAATTCATAACTCCGCCACTGCCCATAATCTGGTAGTGCCAGTCCCAAGCCTTTTCAAAGAAGGAGGGCGACGCTAATCATCTCAGTTATCACACAGTGCTGTTAAACATCAACTGAGGAAGATTTTCCAGTCCAAACAGCATCACTCATAACTACCTTCGTCTCAACATTTGACCCCAAAAGCTATCAATCAGTTCAGGTGAATTGATAATTATAATCCATTGGTACCAACACAGGTAGGCAGTTCTCACCTGTCTCCCCTCCACACGCTAGACAGGTGAGCTACACCGCTCCATTTCCAATCAACTCTACCTGTCTGATGCCAATCAATCAAGTCCATAGATGGCGCTCGCCCCAACGCGCATGCGCATCACCTACCCTAACCTGTTCTTATCAACACACCTTGACGACGCGACGAGGTTATTGTTAACGGTGGCAGGTGCCTGTTATACCCCTTTGCAAACCACTTTATCTGATCATTGTTATCCAAAGCTGACTGGCCCGTAAAGCATTTATTGTTAGGGTGCTAGATATTGTAGGGGTTAGCGCGCCTGGCTGTCAATCGAGAGGTCAGGGGTTCAAATCCCCGCCAGGGCAGACAATTTGGTTCGAAATTTCTATCCCACCAGCACCCCTAGCCAACTCAGCCATAATGAGTACACTGACCGTACACTGTCGGGGGGAAGATGAGACGGCGAGGGCGAGGATTGGCCACAGGCCCTCATATGCCGAGGCTAAGAAAATGAAGTCGCTAACACTCAAACCCATGGCTGCCTCAGGGCTAGCTTAAAGGACTGCTCTTCTATTCTTCTTCTTACTCTTGACCAAAACACTGTACACTGCACAGTTTGAAAAACAATAGAAATTAAAATGTAACATTTGAGATTATAGGCCATTGTAGAAAGTAAACCAAAATGCGGTTAGCAATTGGTGCAATAAAGGATATACTTACTTACTTAAAGACAATTTGCCCCATCGTATTTTGCCCAGCCATTGCCATAGCTTGCCGCAACCACATTTTACCAACACAGGAGCGTAGTCAGGACTCAAATTTGTGGGGGGTGAGGGGTAGTTTTCTGGGAGGGTCTCCAGTGGACAGGATCGTCTTTTTCTACATTCCCATTTATTTCCGGGAGGGGGGTTTGAACCTGCAAAACCACCTCTAAATGCGCTCATGGACCAACCCCTTTTAGGACAACGTCATTTTTGCCCAACCCCATTGTCCCCTATTTTGTGTCCTGCCATTTTTGACTCATCTATTTTGGCGAAACCTTTGGTCTAGTTTGTTCCCGGCAACTTTGTCCTAACCCTTTTAGCTGAATTCATTCTGCCTATGATTTGGACATAAGCAGAGAGAATGCCAGTTGACAGAATCCCATGCAATACACTACATGCAAGATTCAAAGGAAAGAGAAACAAAGGCAGACCAAGACTACGCTGGATAGACAACATAAACATAAGTGAGGACATAACATCACTTGGACTTACACTAAGAGGAGCAATGGACTTGACAAATGACCGAGGACAATGGAGATAATTTATTTGTACCCATCGCCGCCAAATGACTGGCGTTAGCAACAGATGATGATAGGTGTATATATATACCTATATATACCTGTGTATATATATATGTATATATACAGGTATATATATATATATATAATGGTGGAGCAGGCATGTACCAAGGGCCAAGGTCGGCCAAGGTCTTTGTTATTTCATTGCTATTGCCAAGGAATTTACGACCTGTCTGCGTGTGACATTGTGACTGCGGCAGTTAACCGTCTTTTGGAGAGGAATTCGTCCACACGGACAGATAGATGCACGCGAAGATCTCATTGAAAGGACATACTTACAGATACAAGCAGAGAGATAGACAGACAGAGACAGACTGGGCATGGTATGGATGCGTGGATGGAAAGAGTGTTCACCTTGGGTTGATAGATGGTTGGAAGTACGAATAGGTTAATGGATTGATGAACGAATGGATGGATGGGTGAGTTGAAAGATGGATAGATGGATGGGTGAGTGAATAGAGGTTGAAAGGATGGATGAATGAAAAGATGGATGGATGGATGGATGTATGGTTGGATGGGTGAGTGAATAGAGGGTTGGAAGGATGGATAGATGAAAAGATGGGTGGGTGGGTGGATTGATGGAAGAATGGATGGATGGATGGATGGATGGATGGATGGATGGATGGATGGGTGGGTGGGTGGGTGGGTGGGTGGGTGGGTGGATTGATGGAAGAATGGATGTACCTGTGGAGTGACGAATGGATGGATAGGTAGTTGGGTGTGCTTGTGGACAGACACACAGAGAGATACCCAGACAAAATTGTTGCACTAGGTCGAAAGACGGGTCTTGGTGGTGGTAGTAGTGTTGGCGTTGGTGGTGGTGGTGGTTGTCGTGGTAGTGGTGGAGGTGGTAGTGGTGGTGGTAGTCGTGGTGGTGGTGGTGGTGGTAGTCGTGGTGGTGGTGGCAGTCGTGGTGGAGGTGGTGGTAGTCGTAGTGGTGGTGGTGTAATGTAATGTAATGTAATGTAATTAGCAACTTCTATTGCGCCGGTGTCTAATGCACAAGGCATCAACCGATGGCACACCAAAACCAAGCCGTAATCAGGTCAACATCCAGAAGATCAGTCCGTAAGTGACAGAGAGACAACCTAAGGTGGATAAGCAATTTTAAAGAGGTAAGTTTTCAGCCGAGAACGAAATGACACAAGCGACTGAGCACAGCGTACAGACACAGGAAGAGAGTTCCAAAAAGTAGGTCCAGATACTGAAAAAGCTCGTTCGTCGTGGTGGTGGTGGTGGTGGTGGTAGTGGTAGGGATGGTGTTAGCTGTGGTGATGTTGGCATCGTGTATAGGAGAGTTTCAGCGTCGACTACTAATGAGTGAGTGAAGGGTCGAAGGACAGGAGGAGAGGAGAGGATGCGCAGGTGAGGAGAGAGGCTGAGTGGCAGGAGCTACATCCGACAGATGATGCCTCGAAGCGGATGCGGCAGCAAGACCTCGTTTGAGGAGAGAGAAAGGATGGAGGATGAGCATAGGAGGAGGAGGAGGAGATGGAAGAAGAGGAGGGAGAGAGGTGGAAGAAGGAGAGAGGTGGAGGAATAAGAAGAGGAGGAGATGAAAGACGAGGAAGAAGATGAAGGAGAAAGGTGGAGGAGGAGGAGGAGGTAGAAGAGGAAGTAGAAAAGGTTGAAATGAGGACGAGGTGGAGGAAAAGAAAGAGGAGAATGAAGAAGTGGAAGAAGAATATCAGGAAGGGGAGTAGAAATGAAGAGAGTGAGACAGAGAGCTATAAATAGAGAGAGGGGAAGAAGGGGAGGAGAGAGAGATGGAGAGAGAGAAAAAGGGAGAGAAAGAGAGACAGAGACAGACAGAGAGGCACAGACAGAGAGAGATAGATAGACAGAGAGACAGACTGAGAGTCAGAGAGAGAGAGACAGACAGAGACAGACAGAGGAAGAAAGACACAGAGGGACACACAGAGAGAGACACACAGAGATAGACAGACCGAGATAGAGCGTCAGAGTTATATTTAGATTCGTCTTATGGAATCGTTCGCATTGCCGCAATCTCTTTTTCTTTGCAATTGATGCCTTCTTCCAATGCTGCCCGATGCCAATATTGCCTCGACTGCATCCTGCATCTTGGCACGCGGTGGACGACCAATCGCCAAACGGTCAGTGCAACACTGGTCATCAGAACGCAGTTGACCAGTCGCTGTACTCGAGTCCAGTTTGCGGACATCCATTGCGGGCAGCACAATTGATGACCAGCATGTCAATGCTTGACCATTCATCTATTGTACTGTTGCTCTATTGCTGTTTTATATTGTATTGTATGGGTCGTATTGTCTTGTTTTGATATTGCATTGTATTCTGTCTTGTTATTTTGCATGGCTTTGTATTTTTATATTGTTGCTGCATAGCTGTGTTAATCGAATTCTTGACATATTTCGGCATAATGACGTTATATGATTATCTAAATGTATACATAGAAACACTTTGTATTCTATTCTACTGCAGTACATTTTTATCTACTGTATTTTTTAGATATCATGTTATTGCATTTTATTTCCCATTGCAATACATTGTTTTGTATAGTCTAGCATTGTATTGTAAGCAGTGTATTTTGAGATTTTTGCTCCACCTGCACCCCAGCCAACTCAGGTATGACCGCACACTGACGGTGGGAAGATGAGACGGTGAGGGAGGGGATGGCCACACGCCCTTCTATGCCGAGGCTAAGAAAATTAAGTCGCTAACACTTCATACCCATGGCTGCCTCATGGCTTGCCTAAGGGACTGATTTTCTTCTTCTTCAGTGCATTTTGACATCATTATGTATTGTATTGCATATTTTCCATAAATTTGTTTATTACAGTATGTTGCAGTGTTGTTTTTTATTGTATTGTATTGTATCGTATCACATTGTATTGTATTGTATCGCATTGTATCATATTTGTATTGTATCATTTTGTATTGTATCGTATTGCATTGTATGTTGATTGTATTGTATTGTATCGTATCACATTGTATTGTATTACATTGTATTGTATTGTATTGTATTGTTGATTGCAGGGCTGAGTCGGAAGAGAGGACGGCAGACGTACACGCGCTTTCAGACGCTGGAACTGGAGAAGGAGTTCCACTTCAATAAGTACCTGACGAGGAGAAGAAGGATCGAGATCTCGCATCAACTGTGCTTAACGGAGAGACAGGTGAAGATATGGTTCCAGAACAGACGGATGAAGTGGAAGAAGGAGACGAGATGAAGCAGGAGACCCACACACGGACGGAGAGGAGGAGAGAAGGAAGGACACGAGGAAGGACATTCAACGATACCACGAGGCATTAAGGACCCGTGGATGGATGGATGAGTGGATGGATGAGTGGTTGATTGAGTAGTGGGTTGATGGTATTTAATGGATGGATGGATGGATGGATGGATGGATGGATGGATGGATGGATGGATGGATGAATGGATGGATGGATGGATGGATGGATGGATGGATATTTGGATGGATGGATGAATGGATGGGTGGATGAATTAGATGGATGTGTTTGGATGGATGAATGAATAGATAAGTGGATTGGTGGATGAGTGGATGAGTATTTGATGGATGGATGAGTGGATGGATGGATGGATGGATGAGTAGTTATGTGGATGGATGTGTGGATGGATTGATGGGTGGGTGGACGGATCGATGGATCGATGGATCGATTAGTGGGTGGATGGATGTGGGTTAGATGAATGGATGCGTGGATGGATGGATGGATGGATGGATGGATGGATGAGTTTGAGATATTTATGTGAAGATGGATGGATGAGTGGCAAGGCTGGATTGATGCATTGGTGGATTGATGGATGATTGATTGATGGATTGAGTGATGACTTTGATGTGAAGGATGGTTGGGTGGGTTAAAAAGATTGATTGATTGATTGATTGATTGATTGATTGATTGATTGATTGATTGATTGATTGATTGATTGATTGATTGATTGATTGATTGGGGTGTGCATGGATCGATTGATGGAATCTGAGAAACCGTAAGAGCATAGGTACGTCACGTGACTAACCGGAAGTGGTGGGCGAAAGGCGCGATAAGTTGCAGCACTCAAGGTTCGTCTGCCTCGGATTCTATTATTATTATTAATTCTATGTTGTCCTATTCTCAAATTATGTATTCTTTGTTGGTCGACAAATTTTTCGTCGGTGAATTCTTTGCTGATTCGTGTTTCTTGGGTTTGTCGGTTTGCATGTCTGTCTGTCTGTCTATGTGTGTCTCTGTCTGTTTGTTTGCTTCTGTCTGTCTGTCTCAGTCTCAATATCTGCGTGTCTGTTTCTTTCTCCCTTTGGTGACTGTCTGCGTGTCACTTACTTTGTTTTTGTCTGTTTCTCTGCGTCTTGCTAGATCGCCTTTACTGTATCTGTGCATATGTCTTTGTGTATGTGTTTTTTTCTTTTGCTGTGTTGTGTGTTTGCATTCTATGTAGTCCTCTCTTGTATCTTTCCTTCTCTCTATCTATTGCTTTTTCTCTGTCTCTGTACCTCTCGCGCTCTGTAGACTGCCTCTTCCTCCTTCGCTTTATTTCTGTTGCCTGTCTCTGACTGTTTCTCTCTGTCTCTTCTCTACCTTTCTCTCATTCTCTGTTTACCTTACCTCTCTCTCTCTCTCTTTTTCTTCTCTCTGTCTGTCTCTCTCTGTCTGTCTCTTTGTCTCCCTCAGTCTCTGTCTCTCTCTCTCTCTCTGTCTCTCTCTGTCTCTGCTTTACCTCGTTCACACTCATTCTTCTCAGTATCATTCCTTGTAACTGTTTCTTTGTCTTTTCTCTCTCTCTTTGTCTCACTGCCATGCCTTCCTGCCTCTACAGCATGCGGCCTAAAACTTTCCCTCTGCTGGCCTCTGGTTTGAATCATAGCAGGGCCTGACTTGTCCCCCCTCTCCTATGACCATCTGGCACCCCCACCCCCACACACCCACCCCAGTCTGTCAGCCACTGACCTACAGAAAACAGATAAGTGTCTAGTCGAATTCCACAACATTGGTCTCTGCCGCCGATAGACATTATCTTCAAAACCGGCCACGCAAAGTTCTAACGTTACATCTATCAGATTGTTGGCGGGTGATAGAGCCAGAGTGGGGTAGTAGTTCGTCTGAGCTACTATAGCGTTGGCCCCTTTCAAAGTGGGGTCGCTATTTGCCCATGATAGTCTATCACCAACTTTGCCAATTCTTATTTATCTGAAGGAAACTACCCCATTATTATACCCTCCCATTGCCGATACCCCGCCACATTCCAGCGGCCCGTGGAGTGTAATGCCCTACTCTATCACCGGATGGGATCTCGGAGTAGGGTGTCTCGAGCACGGGACCTCTTATACCCGGGGTCCACGGCTCAGGTTACCCAAGGAACGGTACTAGTCAGCCTCCGTATTTGGATCCCATCTTTTCCAAGGTCTGGGTTATTTTTCCTTCATTCCTTTATTCCTTTCTTTGTTCACTGACTTCTTGTTTCCTTCCTTTCTTGCTCTCTTAGTTTCTTCTTTGTTCTTTCCTCTCTTTTGTTCCCTGCCTTACGCTTTCCTTCATTCGCCTCTTTTCATTCCACTTTTACATATCCACTCATTTCTTTCTTATAACTTTCTTTTCTTCCTCTCTGTCTCTGTCAATCTCTGGCTGTTTCTCTACCATTCCTGTTTCTTTTTTCTATCGATTACTCCTTTTTCCTTCTCTATTTATTCAGTTATGTTTTCCTTGTTTCTTTAATTCATTTTATTTCCTTTATTTTTCCTTTATTTCCTTCTCTGTTCTTTGTTTCCTTTCTTTCATCCTTCCTTCGGTACTTCCTCACACTGATTCTTTCTTTGAGTTTGTTCGCATGTGGCTTTTCCCGTTAACCGCAAAATGTGAGTCAGCAAAATCTTTCGTTGGATATGTACTGAACGCTGAACGGGACCTTTACAGTTCTCTCAGAACATTCTCGATTTGGGTAAAGACTTAGACAATCAGTTAATGTCTGTGACAGGTTTTTCCTTAATTTTAAATGAATGTCATATTAATAATGTGTAAATAGAGACGCAATCAAAAACTCCTAGCGAGTTATTTTCGTCTGTCGAAAGCTTGTTATTTAAATATTCGAACTTTTTCCGCATTAGGTCAAATAATTTCTGACGGCTTGGTCTTCCGGCGCAGCGCGGCTGGGCTGCGCAGGCGAGGCGCGGGCCGCAGCTAGCGCGGCTGAAAGGGTGTAACGAATGTTTTGACGCGTTACTTTT
>JACEVL010000019.1:3711496-3718996 GCA_020284085.1 Aporrectodea caliginosa | reverse complement strand
AGTGCGAAACTCTGGTCCAACGGTAATACGGCGTGTCTATGATCCTGTGGTTGTGGGTTCGACTTCGAGTAATGAATCCAAGCGTAGAAGAAGAAACAGAGGAAGATGTTGTTGAAGAAGAAGGAGAAGAAGGACAAGAAGAAGAACAAGAAGATGAACAAGAACAAGAAGAAGGAGAAGAACAAGAAGAACAAGAAGAACAACAAGAAGAAGAACCTGAACAAGAACATGGACAAGAAGGAGCCGGAGGAGGAGGAGGCATTCCCCTCCCTCACCGCCTCATCTTCCCACCGACAGTGTGCGGTCAGTGTACTCATTATATCCAGAGTTGCCCCGGGGGCTGGTGGACCAATTTCTGCCCTGGTGGGAATTTAAACCCCCGACCTCTTGGTTGACAGTCCAGCACCCTAACCACTAAACTACTTCCGGTTTTAAGTGTCTATGATAAGGAAATAAGCGCCCCACTTTGAGTCCCACTTTCTGCCCCTTTCAACGAAACTGACCAATTATTATATTTATTAGAAGTTCGTGTCAGCTCGTACCAGCCTCGTATCCCTCTCACTGTTATTCAAAACAATCAAAGTATGTTATAATATTATTACTTATTTACATAAAATTGTTTGTAATCAGTGTATATTCGGAGTTGTAGCACAGTATTTATATATGGCCCGGCGTTCTATCATTAATTCATTGAGATCATTATTTTGAGCAGCGCATCTTGGAGATATATCCGCTAAGTCTCGCTCCAAACCCATTTCCGCCACACGACGCAAGATATATCGGAGCTACTACCATCGACAGCTGATGTCTTGTACGTTACGAAATGGATCTACAGACACCAAAATATTCGATCATATGGTATACATGTACATGTACAGATTTCTGTAATGGGGGCCTACGGTTTTAACACTACAATTACATGTAGGTAGTTTTACATTGTGAGCAGTAGGAGTTTGGCATTTACGTAATATTACATTACCAAGATACTCCGAGATTGTAGACTCAAAATTCATAGTGCTTGTCTTTACTTTGTTTAGTTGCTGTTTAACGACGTTTTGTCGTAACAACGATGATTGAAGTCGCCATCCTCATTTATCCAGGCTTGAGACTGGCACTGCCAGAGTACGAGTAGTGGCCGAGTTATTTACTTACCTCGCTTTTGCCTACAGGTTTCAATCCATCATAAGTAGGATGACCCAGTTTGGGGTACGTCCCCGTTGACCTTTGACCGGCTCTGTCGCAAGGCTGATACTGGTCTCTTCACAGCTGTTCTAAACAATCCGGGGCATGTTTTACATAAGTTGCTCCCACCAAAGAAATCAACTACTTATGCCCTTCGCCCACGGTCTCATGACAGGGTCTTGACTCTTCAAGACAATAATATGAGGAAAACATTTGTAGAAAGAATGCTGTACTTCTATTGATTTCGTATTTGTCATACGGTGTTTGTTCAATTGGAGTGCGGCTCTTCTGCAACCGGTGTATTACAGAATATGCTTACTTACTTAATACTTAATTAGTTAATTAATTAATTAATTAATTACTTGACTCAGCGACATCCGTCAAGGTGTCTACCATCGACTACCATCGTGCCATGGAACAAGGAGGTTGGCCTACATCTCTGACTCTGAGTGTGGTTGACAGCATCCGATACGATGACTGGATGAAGGAAGGATGGAGGTGTCGTTGTCTAGTGGCAGACCACTGCGTACCCTGTAGAACCGAGCTTGTGTCATGTCTAGATATCACAAGCCTAGTCTACAGTGTTCACAGGATCCGCCTCTTCCATCACAGATGACGTCGGCATCAACATGACGTCATACCACACGCGTCGTCTGCTCCTTGGCCACGTCTTCGGTGACGTCAGAGGCCGCGCATGCGCATTTGAAAACTCAAACCTGTCTATATTTTGCCCCGCTATAGCTATGTATTTCTACATCACTGTCTCTGTATACGTATGTGTATATGTGACTTTCTTTCTATAGCTATATACCCTATATTATATATCTGCCTGTATATCAAAATATCTATTTCTATATCACTATGACATCTCTGTCTCTCTGTAAAACACTTTGTCTAATAATGTATAATACTATGTTTCTCTGCCTGTAAGTACCATAACTCAATCAATCAATTCTTTTCAATCAATTCTTTTTTATTTTGAAACATCAGCAATAGAATTCACAGTGTAATGCAATAACATGAATAACTTGTATGGTTTCAAAAAAGGAGACCCTGAAGGGATCATTAGATCCCGCTAAATAGGGACACCTAATTACGAAGTCATGTTGCATAAAGAGTGATGGCAGCAAATCATATTCTTAAATAACTGGATGAGTAGAATCCACAAAAGTACAAAGTTTCATATAATATTATACTAAATAAACCTTAACTAACTTAACTACTTCAACAATCGCATGAAAAGAAAAGACCTAAGAGGAAACACCTTCAATAAATGACAGTATACGTTAGGTCCATCGTCAATGATATTATTAGGTTACAGCAGGATGAGTGATGTATTTAAGAGTACAGTGCATTGCATTTGTATATCATTATAAACCTTAACTAACAATCGCAAGAAAGGAAAAAAGACAAGAAAAACACTCCATTTAGGAAAAGACTATTGATTAACCTCCATAACAAGATGGCGCAGCGCAGTTTTCTTTTAAATATAGACAAACTAGGTGACTGTCGGATTTCAGGTGGAATTTTTTCCCAAATTAAGACGCCAGATAGTTTGATTGAGAATAGGCGGGTGTTAGTGCGGGCATAGATACAGCGATAAGAACTGGAATTTCTCGTAAGATGGGAATGCACTTCGGAGTTAAGACAGAAAAGTCCTTTAAACACTGGGGGAGAAGGTCTCTATCGTAACGGTACATAAACTCCCCCACTTGTAAGGTTCTTATCTGTTCCACTTTTAGAAGATTAAATTGAGAGAACAATTGACTAGTGTGGGATCCGTAAGGGGCCTCTGCCACTATACGAACAGCTCGCTTTTGCAGGACATTTAATCTACGTAGCCTTGAACCATAGGTAGCTGCCCATACCATATTGCAGTATGTCAAATACGGATACACAAGGGAATAGTACAGCTTAATTCTGATAGTTGTGGGCAAGATATGCGAGGTGCGGGCTAATATCCCGATATTTTTTGCGATTTTTGACGAGATGTTATATATATGCTCCTTCCATGTTAGGTGATTATCTACGTAGACTCCCAGAAATTTAGTCGAGTTGACTGATGACAATTCTATGTTGTTGATACTAATTTTTTGGTTTCCAAGCGGGGCTCTTTTCCTATGGGATTTAAATAGGATGTAATTTGCCTATATACAGTACTGTTTCAATGGTTCTATTCAGCACATACTTTCTATGCTAACCCTAATATGCACTTACCTAGATAAACAATATAATGATGTACTCTATAATATTACATGTATGTAATATTACATGTATGTTTTTGGTTCTTTTCTGGTGGCGCTCGAGGCTTGATAATATTACATGATATGTTTGATTTGCTGTGGTTGGAATGACCTTCCCCCTCATGAGAGGCTAAACTAATGACTAGTTTTTCCTCTTTAGTCTTTCGTTCTTTAAAGACGTTTCTTTTCCCCGGGATTTTCGTGCTGAGAGCGCCTCTGAATAGTTATTCTGAGAGAGGCGCTATATAAATCTTTAAATACAATACAATACTTACAGGTGCGAAAATACGTATGTATGCATACATGCACATACTAATACACATACAAAAAAGAACAGCATTCCCTTAAGTTAGTCTGAGAAGCAGCCATGGGTATGAAGAGTTAGCGACTTCACTTTTTTAGTCTCGGCATATGAGGGCGGGTGGTTAAACAACTCCCTCGCCGTCTCATCATCCCACTGACAGTGTGCTCATTATAACTGAGTTGGGTCGCAGGTAGAACAGAAATCTCGAACCAAATTTCTGCCCTGGCGGGAACTTTAACCCCTGGTGTGTAATAACAAAGACGACCAGCGTCGCCCTCCTCCTTAATCGAGGCTTCGGACTGGCACTACCAAAGATCGATCAGTGGCGTAGTTTCATCATGATTGGTAGGTTTCTGTTTAACGACGCTGTGTCATGACGTGTCGTTGCCCTCCTCTTTAATCGAGGATTGGGACTGGCAGCACTGCAAGACAGTAAGTAAGTGGAGATAGCTCTGGAGACAGGCAATAACAATAGCCATCACTGATTGATTTCTAAGCATGACAGTGTATCGATATTACATCGCCTACGGCTGAAAAATAATTTAAAAAAAATTCTGAACACATTTACAAGAAACTCTTATCCATATTAATCAACGATTGCCTCCAGACCTTCTCACCGACAGCTTCCTTCCTTCGATGTGTGGCTTGAAAAGATGCGGAAAACGGGAAGAACACATTTCTCTTGCAACGCCTTTCCATAGCCATCCAGCGCTTCAATGCAACTGCCATTTATCGAGCAGCAATCACGGAGTCGGGTACCAACAAAGATTGGCTATTACAGAACAAGTTTCCACATGGTTTTCGTTATATAGACGACAGCAACGACAATTATTATAGCAATTGCAATGCATTTGTTATTATGATATTCATCGTTAGTGCTTAAACTTATTATTATGCCGTTGTTTGTATTGTTTTTACTTGCATTGCAGTCTTAAACGCTACCTGAAAGAGGCCCAGAATAAAATTATTATTGTTATTGTTATTTTAATCTACGAAAATTATCTATTATTATTATTATTATTATTATTATTATTTTTTAATATTATTGGAAATTGTTTAGGCCCAGAACTCGTAGTTTCATATTTTCTTTGCTTCTACAATCTACATCAATTTTTAATTCCTGAGGGATCATTTGTACCTATAGATGAAACAACACAAACTGTATACATATGTAGTTCCAATTGTTGTTGCGCTAGTAGTAGTGGTAATAGTAGTAGTAGTAGTAGTAGTAGTAGTAGTAGTAGTAGTAGTAGTAGTAGTAGTAGTAGTAGAAGAAGTAGTGTGTAGTAGTAGTAGTAGTAGTAGTAACAACAGTGTAGTGGAATAATATAGAGAATATATATGGAATAATATATGGAATAATAGAGAGTAACCCAACATTAGAACAGTTGTATAGAACGGCAGATAGGAACCTCTTTACTGCTGCCTTGGCGGACCCCGGCCATGTTCTGAACCCGCTCCTCCCTCCTGTAAAGACACTCCCCTATTCCCTGCGTCCCAGACCACATGACCGAATTGTCCCACAAGCTGACAACTTAATGAGAAAAACGTTTTTAACAAGAATGCTTTATAATGTGTAATTTCATGTAAACCAAAGTGCGGTTATGCAGTTGGATAAATAAAGAATATACTTACTTACTTAATTTGTAGTAATGTAAATGTATACGTTTCTACAGTACTGCGACCGTATGGACCCTGTTCGTATTTCAATGAATTGATCGGGTAAGACCCTTAACGACCGCTGCCCCTTTGAATGGGTCTCACGACATTTAAGGAACCGTTCTATATTAGATTTTTCTGTAGGCCTGTTTAGCGACATCTTGTGGCTGGTAAGGCCGCTGAAGTTTACATGCAATGCGTCGAGAATTATTGCAGCTCGCTTCTTGCCTGCAAGAATATATTGCATCCGTAAAACAGTTTTAAGGGTGTTTAAGTAGAGCATTGTATTATTCAATGTGTCACCTTATAACTGGACAATTATTACCAAACGAATAAATACGTGTAGCGAATACAAATAAGAAAGTACATGTATACACGTCTCTCTACAGCGGGTACTTGTTTTTTAATTCACCGCAAATTTTTGTAAGTGTTTTATCAGTGTTCCTGATAAAAAGAAGGTATTGCGTAAATAGAAGTTGAATTGATGACCAAAAGATACCGTGTACTGTAGGCCTACAGTAACTGTTTTAGCGGGAAAATAAATTGCTGGGAATTAAAAAGGATGCACCCTAACCCTATATGTAACGACCGTCTGGACTCGACCCTTCTAATTCTTCAGTGAATTGATATAGGGTGAGATACTTCACCATCGAAAGAGGGATCTCATCATCTCACCCTAACTGGCCATTTGGATAGGCGCCACGCCATTTAAGGTCCCCGTGTTCCGTGTTCTAGTAAATGTAAAAATGTAAATGTTCGCGTTTTTCTATAGCGACCGTATAATTATGGCCTCGACCCTGCTCATTTTTCAATGAATTGATCGGGTGAGATCCTTTAGCACCGCTGCCCCTTTTAATGGGCGCCACGCCATTTAAGGTCCCCGTGTACGGACCGTACTATATCCCGAGATTTAAATCTCTGAAGTAAGCCCCAGCATCGGATAGCGATTAGCGAACCGCAGACTCTCTAACACAGAAGGCGCATGATACGCAGCCCAATGCAGCTAATTGGGCCAGCAGAGGCAGTGGTGTACAATAATAATAGATCATAACATTTAGAAGACAGGAATGTTATTTCGTTGGATAACATCTGTTTCGTTACTATACGTGTATATAACGAAACCATCACATCGAGATGACTGATTGACTGGCTTTGCAAGTAAAGCCTCAGCCAATGAGAATCCTTCTCTGTAGTTACGTCATATGTCTAGTCCTAATAAAAACACTCTCACGTGCATGACTTGCCCTGGATGGATTGTGATCCACCATCTGGTCACGATCCATTGAACGATGACAGACGTAGCCACGGTCCGTTGAAGTTAACTATTCAACACAGGCTGCAGTCGAGGTAGCAGCTTGCGGTGGCTAAAAATTAGAGAAAAAACTTCTGCTCAAGGCTATGCTATTAAGGCCATTTCTGTTGAAAGCAGATTTTAATGTGACTAGAAGATCATGCCTGTTAAGAGCAGATTCTAATGAGGTTAGAACGATCGCGACTATTAGGAGCAGATTCTAGTGTTGCTAGAACGACTATGCCTATTAAGAGCAGGTTCTTATGTTGTTAGAACAATCATGCCTGTTAAGACCAGATTCTAGTGAGGTTAGAACGGTCGCGACTCTTAGGAGCAGATTCTAGTTTTGCTAGAACGATAGTGCCTACTAAGAGCAGGTTCTTGTGTTGCTAGAACGGTTATGCCTGGGGAGAATTTGTCAAGTTTCAAAACCAATTCGAAGTGGCCAACAGTTTCCTATAATTATCTACTTCATTAGCATCCACTGTAGAAACAATGGATGCCAAATAAGTAGTTAGACAAAACGGGTTTCTCATCAATCAAACTACAACAGTTTGACAGGAGATTTCAAAACATACATCATGCTGATACAACATCATTCTAATCCAAGATTTTAAATTCCAAATAATCATTCTAATCCAAGACTTTACAATGTACAACATAATGATTCCTAAATATTAATAAACACTGACGACAATTTCACGTTAAACTACATCCTTAATACAACGATGTACAGTAGGCCTATCGTGAAAACGAATTTCCATAAATTTTCTCGCCTCTCTATACTGGCACCATATCGATTAGGCATCGTCCCAGAATAA
>JACEVL010000019.1:3698996-3703996 GCA_020284085.1 Aporrectodea caliginosa | reverse complement strand
TGTCTAGCTATATCTGTCTGTCTGACTGGGTGGATGTCTGTCTGTCTGTCTGTCTGGCTCTATCTGACTTTTTGACTGTCTGTCTATCTTTCTATCTGTCTTACTGACTGTATGAATGCCTGTCTGTCTGTTTGACAGGATCTGTGTGTATACCTGTATGTGTGTGTATCTATGTCTGTGTATGTATGTGTGTTTTTATTTCTGCTTGTATATATATGATTGTGTGTGTATTTGTGGGAGTGACTCTGGCTGTCTGTCTGTCTGTCTGTCTGTCTGTCTGTCTGTCTGTCTGTCTGTCTGTCTGTCTGTCTGTCTGTCTGTCTGTCTGTCTGTGTCTGTCTGTCTGTCTGTCTGTCTGTCTGTCTGTCTGTCTGACTGTTGTTTTTTTTCTCGAGACTTTAAACTGGACCACTGACCACGGCGCTCAATAACTTATCAACACTGATGATGTTGTTGTTTCTTATGAAGATAATGACGACGACGACAACAACAATTACGATAAAGTCTTATCTATCATAATCAACTAATTAAATTATATTTTGTTGTAGCGCCAGACTTTCTGTAGCGCTGATAAATTTCAGATATTTAAATTACTTTACTTAAGTAGGCTTCTGTAGCGCCGTGTCTTCAAATAGTCGTTCAGTTTTTCGTTCAATAATTGACAGGTCAAAATCGAAATGGAAAGTTGTTGTTATCCAAGCATTGTGACTTTTTTATGCCATAGGATTGATGGTAGATGTTCAAATATTAAACACCTCGTTTAATACTGAATTTCGTCCGATAAGTACAAGAAGTAGAGTTTCATTTTGAATCAAATATTTATTATGCCATACGATTCCTGAGAAGAATTATTGTTCAAACTCATTAATAGGCCATAATTATGATTGGTGACAAATGTTCAAAATAATTAAATACCTCTTTTAAGCTTCAATTTCGTTCTATAATTGTAAGATGCAGAGATGCATTTTTTCAATTCACTCCAAACTGAGCTTCATTTCTTCTTTCTTTTGGTTCTCTGCCTTCCTAGGCAGGTTCGTACGTCCAATTTCGCCATTCATCACGTTTTCTGGCTCTTTCCTTCAGTTTGCCGTAATCTTCCTCCATCATCCAGTCCAACAACATCATTCTCGGTCTTCCTCGTGTCTTCTTCCCTCCATTCTTCCCTCAATTATAATTCTTAGAAGGGAGTCTCCCCTCATGATGTGGCCCATCCATTTTCTTTGTCGGCTTCTTATTATCCCTATCATGGATCTTTTTTCGTCCACCATTTGTAGTATGTCTTCATTTGTCCTCCGATCCATCCAGCTGACTCTCTCCATTCTTCGCCATATCCACATCTCGAAGGCCTCCAATCTTCTGATGTCTTCCTTCCTTAGAGTCCATGTCTCTGATCCGTATAACACCACACTCCATATCATAGACTTGATAATTCTTTTCTTCAGATTCTTATTTAGCTTTCCTCTCATTAATTCCTTTCTTTTATAGAAGGCATCTTTTCCCATGGCTATTCTTCTCTTTATTTCTACATGACACTTTGCATCAGTTGTGATCATACTTCCCTAGGTAACAGAATTTTCCGACTTGTTCCAGTTCCTTACCATCTATAGTGATCTTTACTGTTCTTTCCTTTCCTTTGCTTATCCTCATGATCTTTGTCTTTTTAATATTTATTTTCATATCATACTCCTTCGAGATCTTATTCAGCTGATCCATCATTTTTTGTAACCCATTCTGGCTGCCTGCCAACATCGCCTGGTCATCTGCAAATCTTAGTGCTTTCGTCAATCTTCCTCCTTTCTTTCGTCAATCATAATGAGCTTCATTATGCCATACAAATCGTTAGAATTGTTGAAACTAATATCCGTCTGCTGGACGGTATATTTCAAATCCCTCAAGGACAAAAACATATTTCAATAGTTCTACCAAAAGAACCAATACGTCGGTGGAATGATAAGACAACAAGGGAGAGGAATCGTCAGCTGCATAGGTTTGCTTAGTTGCTGTTTAAAGACACTATGTCATATATATTATAACAAAGATGATTAGCGTCGCCCTCCTACTTTCTCCAGGCTTCGGACTGGCCCCACGCGAGTGTAACGCAGAGACGGAGTTCTGTTGATTGAATAACTGCTCACGGCGCCTAATGTTCAAAGACGCCGAGGAAAATTGACTTGAAAGTCACTCAACGTATTTTCACATCATGCTTTGACTTATTTAAAAAAATCGCGTTTTTTCCACACACGTATATATCTACTTATACACACACCGCCAAACACACCCACATACATCCACACGCACACACCTACACCTACATACACACCTACACACACCTACGCATACTCCTACACACACCTACACTCACAAACCAGCGCACACCCACACCCACATACACCGCCAACACACCCACACACACCCACACACTCCACACACACACCAGCACACACCCACACTCAAAGACACACACTCACATACACCACCACCCCACACACACACCTACACACAAGCACACACACCAACACACACACCAACACACAACCAACCCACACACACCTACACACGCCTACACGCACACACACCAGCACAAACACATACACCACCCTACACACATACGCTCACGCGCACATACACTCACATTATATATACGCGAAAGATAATACTACTGCGCCTATTTACATTCCTCGTCGTCGCTTACATTACTTGGTTCGTCGTTTGTGAGGCTCGTCTGATTAAATCGATCTATCGTCCAAACAACCATTGCATTAGCATTGCATATAAGAGTGGCGTAGATCCGCGGAATTAGGCCGTCGAAAAAAGACGAGTCCCCCTAACAGGTTTGACTGTGTACGCAATCTCTTAATGAAATGTCACTCGACGGTCATTCGTCTCAATCAATTGTTGGACACGTCATCTCGGCCTGACAGGGATTGCGCGTGATTTAGTGCGAACCGGGTTATTGATGGCGCCTCCGAAGAGTGGGAGAGGGAGAGGGAGAGAGAGAGAGAGAGAGAGAGAGAGAGAGAGAGAGAGAGAGAGAGAGAGAGAGAGAGAGAGAGAGAGAAAGAGAAAGAGAAAGAGAGAGAGAGAGAGAGAGAGAGAGAGAGAGGGAGGGAGGGAGGGAGACAGACAGACAAGCATAGACGGGGAGACAGAGAGGCAGTCGAAGAGAGAGACGAAGAGACAGGTAGACAGACAGACAGAGAAAGAGAGACACCCACAGACAGATAAAGAGCCAGAGACAGACAGGTAGAAAGACATACTGATCTATAGACAGAGACAAACACATAGACAGAGACAAACAGACAAACATACAGAGACAGAGAGAGAGAGAGAGAGAGAGAGAGAGAGAGAGAGAGAGAGAGAGAGAGAGAGAGAGAGAGAGACGGAGAGAGAGTGTGCGTGTGTGTGGGATTGGATTCGAGTGCTTGACGACATCTTTATGGCAGCCAGGTTCGTTAATGTCGCCCTCCTCCTTTTGCAAGTCTTGGGACTGGCGTTACCGAAGTACAACGAATGGATGGATCCAGAGTTTAACGATATATTATGGCTATAAAGGCCGTTGACGTCGACAGAAATCATTTTCAATTGAACAAATTTGACGTTTCGTATGGCATAATTAGATCATAGATATAATTACACTGAATTAGATGTAGCTGAAACAGAATTAAAATCCAACTCTGCATCTCCTACTTATAGTGCAAATTTTAGGCGTAAAGGAGGTGTTTAATTATTTTCAACATTTGCCACCAATTCTATTGGGAAGTCACAGTGCAGTAGAGAACTGATTTTCTGCTGTCTATTATAGGACGAATATCACACTTAAAATAGGTGTGTTATTTTTTCAATTCATTTAAAAAAAATTACGGCATAGTGCAGGATGATGGTTAGTTTTTTTCTAACTATATATATATATTATTGTGTCAGAACATTAATGTCACCCTCCTCCTTGGTTACGGTAACCAGGCTAATAGAATATTTAGCTCAATTTTCTCGGCGCAATAATTTATTGCAGGTGATATGTAGTACAGTAGATATATTGAAAATAAATGACATATGGAACAATTAATGACACAAACGACAACAAATGACACAGAGTGTATTATGTCTTATTGTATAGTACGGTATGGTATGGTACAGTATGGTATAGTACGCCTATAGTATACTATGGCATAGTACATGTAGGTCTATAGAATATGATGGCATAATAAGCCTATTGTGTAATATGGAATACATAGTAGGCCTGTTGTATACTATGGTATAGTAGGCCTATAGTATACTTTGGTATAGTAGACTAGACCTGTAGTATACTATTGTATAGTTAGTCTATAGTACACTATGGTATCGTAGGCCTATAGTATACTATATACTATGGCATAATATAGGTCTATAGTATACTATGGTATAACCTGTCAGTAGTATACTATGGTAGGTCAATTGCATACTAGGGTATAGTAGGCCTAGATCGTGCTAAAGTAGACCTTTACTATACTATAGCAAACAGTATGCTATGGCATAATATAGTAGTACGGTATAGTAGAGTATAGCACCTTAACATACTAGACGGCGTATAGTAATTTAAATGGTAGACGACCCATCGTGTGTGTAACTGCTGGTGATGGTCTCATGCCTGGTGGGACATTGAAGATTGATGACCTGCGCCTGGCTATCAGCATCATCTTTAAATTTCATCGAATCATCCTTCCAAGTCCACGATTCGATTTTCCCAATTCCTGGCGGGCAAACGCCGGACGAAATCCCTCGAGTTTACCGACCAAATTTATCGTCGGTCTATGCAGGCGGCATCCAGGGCGGTGCGATGTCAAATCAGGTCCGAGTGAAACAGGATCCGGGGGCTCTAGTGATTGGGGAACGTGTCCGGGATAAGGATTTTTTTTCGAGAATTGGAACTGTTTTTTCGGTTGTGTCTTTGTTGCAGCTTCATTCTTCATCTTTTGTACTGTTTCTGCTTTATCATTGATCACGTATTGTTTCTATCAAGTTTT
>JACEVL010000019.1:3646496-3693996 GCA_020284085.1 Aporrectodea caliginosa | reverse complement strand
GTATATAAACATGTATGCATTAAGTCAATTGATTGACCGGGTTCTTCGCCATTTTTCTTACTAGAACCATCTGAAAAATATGCCTGCAAACAAATAAATCAAGAAAATGAATTGGTTTGTTTTGTTAACAGTCAAACAATAATTATTTTTAAAAGACGTCAACGGCCATAGCAGCCATACTATGTCGGTAAACTTTTTTGAACAATTAATATAATTATACTGATCATTTGTTTAATTCCGAACACTCTGAGGGGATTGAATTGTTAGTATAATGCATTTAAGTTAGGTCAACGTGAATGAACCTGGCAGCCACAAGAGGTCACTAAACAGTGGATGCTACAAAAATTAATGATGTAACGAAACGCTAAGACACCTTTAAATAGATTTTAAAAGACGCTATATATTCAATATTTTCGTTTAATCGTTTGTCATCTCCATTCATCACGGATCAGTCGGCAACATAATTTCGACGTTAACGCCCCTTGGCAGCCACAAGATGTCACTAAACAGTGGATGCTACAAATATTGTAAGACACCTTTAAATAGACCTCAACCGATGCTATATATTAGATATTTTCGTTGGTGGATTGGCTTGAACTGTACGTAACACATGATCAACGCTAACGGCTTTGGCACCCAAAAGTTGTAGTTAAAATGGAAGCTATAACAATTCAGCTAATATGCTATAGTTATAGGATCATACGAAACTGAGAACTGCTTAAAAAATTTGTCGTATCAATGCCAACAGTCTTTTTGTATTGTATTGTATTGTATTTGAACACTTGTTATAGCGCCTCTACCAGATTGCCCATTCAGAGGCGCTCCCGACTACTGCGCGGACGCTGAATCGGAGTTTCACGCCGAAGCGCATGAGCAATTGCGAGTGAAGGACTTGCCCAGGGTCCCTACGCGGCGACTTTGAGGTGGATTCGAACCCGCAACCCTCCAGCTGCAAGGCACCGAACATGCCCCCAAACCACCGCGCCCCAGTATATTGTGTTGTGTTGTATTGTGTTGTATTAAAATTTATTGAAAGGAACTGAATTCGTGCTTGTGAAAAATTCTTAAAAATTATTAAGTGGATGAGTGTTGCTACCATACGATGTCATTAAAATGTTGTTGGCCTAAGCGATAATGGTGGATGCTGCTTAATTAATATGTAAGACGTGGTAACGTGGTTACACTTTTGGAATAATAATAAGCTCTTAAATAAACTATGCCACTGCTCGTACTCTGGTAGTGCCAGTCACAAGCCTGGAGAAAGGAGGAGGGCGTCTCTAATCATCTTTGCTATGACACAGTGTCGTTAAACAGCAACTAACCAATCAATCGCTTAAACATAGCAGTCTACTTAATCTAATCTACGGCGATAACTGTAAATAATTTTTTCATTGACTTAATATGTTTCCCGGTCTTTTTGTGCTTTACAGGTAAGATAAAGTCGACGTCAACATATTTATTATTCGACACCAACAAAAACTTCACACTATGATATTATTATTATTAATATTAATATTATTATTATTATTATTATTATTATTATTATTATTATTATTATTATTATTATTATTATTATTATTATTATTATTATTATTATTATTATTATTATTATTATTATTATTATTATTATTATTATTATTATTATTATTATTATCATTATCATTATCATTATCATTATTATTATTATTATTATTATTATTATTATTATTATTATTATTATTATTATTATTATTATTATTATTATTATTATTATTATCATTATCATTATCATTATCATTATCATTATTATTATTATTATTATTATTATTATTATTATTATTATTATTATTATTATTATTATTATTATTATATTATATATATATATATATATATATATATTTATATATATATATTCAACTATATATAGCTGTAGTTATTATATAGTTCTGTTTCAATATTAAACTATTTTGAATCTTTGCATGCAGTTACAATTATAGTTCATCTAATTTAATGTTATGTATAATTTACAACGGGGATAACAGATACGCTCTGCCAGCGTTTTCTCATCGCGAATCGACAGTTGTACATGTGTCAAATTTGTAATTTTGTGTATGCTTTATTTTAACTAAGTTGGTTGTTACTTTTCCATGCTATTGTTTGCGGTTCAGTGTATGTAACTGTTATCGTTAACTAATAATTGGTCATGTGTTTGATTTAAACTCAATAAACAAACAATAACCAAAAATCGAGAAGACGACATGAACTGCCTTGTCAGCCGAAAGATGTCGTTAAGAGATGGAAAACTACTACACTACACGATGTAAAATCTCTATTTGAACACCTTTAAAAGGCTGTCATTGCAAACTATATATAAGGAAAATGTTCAGCCGTTAATAAGTCCATGCGGGTCGCATTTACCCAAATCCCAACCGGTATAGCAGTTCATACAATTTTAAAACATACTTTAGGCATGTTTTCATCGCTCATCCAACTTCTACTTCTACAAAAACATATTTCCATCCCTCATCCAACTTCTACTTCTACATCTACTAAAAATATTTTAATCGCTCATCCCGCTTCTAGTTTTACCGCAATAATTTAGCATTAAAATCATTTTTTCATCGCTCATCCAGCTTCTATTTCTGCTATAAATATGCTCATCCAACTTCTAATGTTACTTGAATAATTTAACATTAATACCATGTTTTCATCGCTCATCCAACTTCTAGTTTTACTATTACATTTTATTTCTGACCTGCTATACCGGTTGGGATTTGGGTATATGCATACGGGTCTAAGCTGCGTTCACAGAATAGATTACAAGCATCACTCATATTATACTGTGATATATCACGGCCTTATCTTCGATTGGTGCCAGTCCTAAGCGTTGACAAAAAGGTAGGTCAACGCTAATCATATTCCTTTTGACTCAGCGTCGTCAAACAGACACAACCTAATAGTTACTCAAAGGATTGCCGCTTCAAGGATAAAATTTAATATCAAACGAAATACCCACTTGAAAATTCGGGTCAAATATCGAGGGCTCAGTGAAACAGGAAGTCAGACATGGTAAAGACTTAGTTGGTAAGACCTTAAACAATAATACCTTATATTATGGTAAGATGGTTGGTTTGTTGCTGTTTAACGACACTGTGTCATAAGAAGGATGATTAGCGTCGCCCTCCTCCCCTCTCCAGGCTTTGGGACTGGCACTACCACAGGTAGGGTATTGGCAGATTTAAGTTTGAACAATTTTCACCGTTCGTATAGCAGATAATACATCTCTAAAGTGAAGAAAAGTCGCAGTTAGTTTGAATGATTATTATTATGCGAATTCGAAGTTTAACGTCAGCTTAATATGGCATCAAAGCGGTTGACGACAATTGTACAGCAATTTATACCATACAAAGAAAACGACCCGGTTTTTCCTAAGATTTTTAAGAAAAAAATTAGTATAAAGTCTTTGATGGTACTTATTTAACGGCTATAACTGCATCATTATTTGGGTGTTTAGCGATGGTTAGGTTCTGTAATTGAACACGGAAATAAAGGTGTACAAAGACGGTTAACCGCAGGATTGCACAATTGATGTTTCTGTTGTGTCTGGCTTATCTCACGTGGAGAGGTTTTAAGAAGAAGGTTGCACAGATGCCCACAACGGAAAAACTATCACACTAATGCAGCACACTACTTGCCACTGCATATTATTAAATTTATATATCAATATATAACATATTAATATATATTATATTTAAACAATTCTATCTTAATATTAAACATATTGTTATATTCTATATTGTAAGTAAGTACTTACTTATTTACTTACTATTATATTCTATAGTGCATACTGCTAAATTATTTTTAACATATAAGATATTATTACATTTTGTGATATGCATAAGCATAAGCATTTATATTAGAAATGATTTATTTCATACATAAATTTTAATTAGGCAATACACAGATGCTGTAGTCATATATACGTTATGCTTTGACGTGTAAATATTATGCTACATAATAATAATATTCTATCAGGTAGTATTTTTACAACTCACAAAATATGTGCTAAATATAGAAACTTTGTGAAATTCGCATATTATAAGTACTTTAGCTCGTAATAATTATATGGTATATATACATAAATACATAAATATATATATATATATATGTTATCAATGTTATCAATTGGAAACTATACTAGTACGATTACGATTACGATTTGTATCGGTGTCTAAATGCACAAGGCATCGAACCAAGCGTAAAGTATCGTAATATTTTATCGAATTCATGTAGATTCATACCATTCACTACTCTTAAATATCGACACATCTATCCTCATAATGTAACTTAGATTTTTAAATATCGTAGCGCTATGTAAAAACACTTCTGCTTTAGATAAATTAATTTTTTCACCGTCCTTTAATGAAATAAAATCAAGTCGTATAAAACTCTAAAGCTAGGTTGTGGAATTGGTTTCGCTGTGTAGTATATGAGACAAAGAATGTACAGTCGTATAAAACTCTAAAGCTAGGTTGTGGAATTGGTTTCGCTGTGTAGTATATGAGACAAAGAATGTACAGCTCAAGACACCTCAAAAACGTTGATATGTAATGTTATATAAGTGTCGGACCGTTATTTCATCTCATATTATCTCCTCTTCATATTTCTTGTGTGAAGCATTTCCAGTTGCTGTATAACAATATTGTTTAATATGCATAAAATCCTTTTGTCAAGATATGGAAATCATAGACAAAGTCAGATGAACTACTTTATGTCGGAGAATTTTTTTATGTTAGTGAAGTTGTAAAGCTCCGCTTTGACACCTTTAATGGTTGCGTTCGGACACTATAAACTTCTTGTACTTACGACGTTAAACATTAAAATTGGAATTAATCATCTTAGAGTTCCTTCTTTAAACACCCTAAAGATAGAGTCTACTAATGAAATATAGACGCAAGGCCCTGTGGTCGGAATTCGGATTTTGTACAGCGAGCAAAGCGGCTTCATCTAGCGCAATTCCTTTGTCGACTTCATTGGTGTATGACGCATTTTCATTTGAAAGAATAAAAGATGTGTGTAGCAATTTGTTAAATTCGAGTCTCACATTTGCATATGTCTAGAAATATCTGTACAATATGTACATATATAATTGATTTTATGCATATTAAACAATATTATTATACAGCAACTGGAAATGCTTCACACAAGAAATTTCACACAAGAAATTTGAAGAGGAGATACTATGAGATATAAATGAAATATACATACATATTAAACAATATTATTATACAGCAACTGGAAATGCTTCACACAAGAAATTTCACACAAGAAATTTGAAGAGGAGATACTATGAGATATAAATGAAATATACATACGACCTGTATAACTGCGCTATATTTCATTAGTAGACTCTAACAAGTGTTCAAATACAATACAATACAATATATGTACAGAATAATGTACATATATATATGTACATATATGTACAGAACTATCTGCATATATATGTGCCTGAATATTTGTGCATGTATACGTTCGTATATATGCGGTCGTATATATATATACATATATGTGGTGTACGTTTATATACATATTTCTGTACTTATCTGCTCGTATGTCTGTACATGTATGCGTTCAAGTATGGGTGGCGCACCTCTGTATGGATGCGATAAGTATGTAGGAATTTCCTGCATAAGCTGTAACTTGGATTTTATTTACGTTGCAAACAATATCCTTTGGCATCTTATGTCACATGGGCGACCTGTATAACTGCGCTAAATAACTCATGCACGCTTCCATAAACACTTGCTTTATCTATCTGTCAGCCTGTATGGCTTTCTGTTTGTATGTTCGGCTGTCTGTCTCTCTGTCATTCTAAAATGTGTAGTCATCGATATATATATATATATATATATATATATATATATATATATATATATATATATATATATATATATATATTATGTTCTATGCATACATATACATATAAATGTATATACGTTTTAGCATGCAAGATTGAATTATATATGACATAAATATTAATATATTGTATGAAGAGAGACAGACAGACAGACAGACAGACAGACAGACAGACAGACAGACAGATAGCGAGAGAGAGAGACAGACAGACAGACAGACAGACAGAGACAGAGACAGAGACGGAGACGGAGACACAGAGACAGACAGAGACAGTGAGACAGAGAGAGAGACAGACAGACAGAGACAGAGACAGAGAGACAGAGAGATCCACACACACACACAGGCGGACAGACAGAGACAGAGATATATAATAAATGAGAGAAATAATGAAAGAGACAGACAGAGACAGGCATAGCAGAACTATATGAAACGGATACAACAATTGATCGGCCTGTAAATGGAATAGATGGTTTATGTACCATTGTACAGAAATAAGGCTACAACACGGATGATATTACAGACAACATATGGTGCGGAAATGAAATCCTTGCACGTATGCCACAATATATATACATATATAT
The DNA here is from genome assembly GCA_020284085.1 of Aporrectodea caliginosa. Taxonomy (NCBI): domain Eukaryota; kingdom Metazoa; phylum Annelida; class Clitellata; order Crassiclitellata; family Lumbricidae; genus Aporrectodea; species Aporrectodea caliginosa. The sequence continues at coordinate 3,687,517 of JACEVL010000019.1, read as the reverse complement.
ACATATATATATACATATATATATATATATATAGATATAACGCTATAACACACACATGAGAAACACACTCCACATAAATATATATACATACATATATATATATATATATATATATATATATATATATATATATGCTAGTGATATACATATAAGGAGATATTTATGCACAAAATAATATGTATCTACGTGGATATATTATATATATATATATATATATATGCATGCATGCATGCGTGAATGGATATATGACACCCGATATCTATTCTATCCTTCATTCGATCCATCCATTTATAAAGTCTTTTTATCTGTTTCATTATTTATTATGTACTTCAAGGTCGCCTCCTGTGGTCCACTGAAGAAATCCTCTTCGCGCTAACGGCTCAATGGAGCCCCATAGATTTTCAATTTACACGGCAAATGCCTTCTAGCTGTTGGCCATGGAGGCCTATATAATATCTATGCTATATATCTATGTATATATATATATGCATTATATATGCACGTATGAGCGCAATAGGATTATATATGTATATATATGAATGCACTCTATAAAATATCATGAGTATATGTATATTTTTTATATATACATATACGCATGATAATCTATGGAGATATGATATGATACATTCTATAGAGATATGATACATACATGACATTTATGTCATGTAATGTATCAATACATGACATTTATACCTGTATGACACATATGACATTTATATGTATCAATTTATGAAAATGTATTAATATCCGAATGCATGATGCATTTATACTTGAGTGCATGAATATCAAGCAAACATGCTTGTATGGTGATATGTATATTATATCGTTCGCAAAATACCTTCAAACTATTTTTTAACGGACTCTTTTAGATTTGCCTTAGTTTCACGTCTTTTATGAGTTACTAAATAATGCGCTGCTGTAATCGAGCGAATGCATGTAGCGTAGACACAATCATTTTTCAATATCATCTGATAATTGAACACGAAGGGCTCAATAAGTCTGTTATGTTTTGCCACAGAGTGGTCACACAATTGAATATAATAATATTATTATGGTCTTTGTTACCACACACAGTCGTTAAAAAGGAACTACACACGCATTGGTTGAAGTGCTGATTTTAGACACCTTATAAACGTGGACATCTGATGCTATATAAGCTTAAGCCAAACATCGAAGCATTTAGTCACATTCTAGGTGGAATTGTTATCCTTGTAATAATGAAACGAATATATTTAAAAATAAAAATTAACTTGTGGTTCGTTATGCACTGGAAGAAACTAAAGACGCTGCCATATGCCTTTAATTCGTTTTCGTCATTTTTTCAAACGGCGCTGTACACTGTAACCGATTGCGGTGTGTCAACCGGATTGTTTAATAAACGAAAATATATTATTATTACTTTAGTGAACAGCTGTATTAAGCTGTATGAACGGTAAAAAATCAAAAAGAACACACCTCTTTTAAGTGTAATAATCGCCCTATAAGTAAAGCAGAACCCTGGTTATGCATATATTAATATAAATGTGACAAAAGTGTTCAAAATAATTACACACCTCTTTTAATAATGATATTTTTCGTATAAGGACAGGCAGAATCACGTTTTGTATTAGGTTGCTGTCGCTTTGTTCCAATTAAAACCTTCAAAATTTATTATTAATCAAAGGTTTAACGTCGCCTTATGACATCAAAGGCCGTTGACGACAATTCACAATGTAAGCTTATACCATACAATGAAAACGAGAAATTTAACAAAAACGACACCATTTAAAGGTGTCAAAATAAATCCTTACAATGTCACAAAATTCAATGTTAAACAACATAAAGTAATGCATCGGTTAGGCCTACTTTCTGTGATACACACACTGTGATTAAATGATTCGATACAAATTTAATTATAATAATATCATGACGTTAGATTCTTATTCTACTTGTACTCTTTAAGTGATTATTTATTAATTTTCAGTTTAGCATCTTGTGACAACATTCACTATTTACCATTATACTTTTTTGAATAAAAATTTGATAAAAACAGCACAAACATTAAATGATATAAGTAATTCACAAAGTCGGCATTTTACCCGTAGACTGTTCAAGCATCCAATACACTCAAACGTAAGTTTCATTAAGTAAAAAAAAAAATATTTGATACAAAACATATTACAATTGCTTAAAGTTTGTTTTCAACATGTTCATTGAGACACAACAACTTCATTTTCCTTATTACAACATATGAAGTACTGCATTATGATGCAATGTAATATTTACTCCACAACAGCAACCAAACTAAACATGTGATACTTAAAACAAAGTGATATAGATACTCAATGAACAATATGCCATATATGTAATTTACTTACATCAGATTTTTATTACTTATATAATAAAACATACTTAAGATCTAATTATACGCCTCATCAACCAACTCGCATACATATAACTAGAGTTAAGGCAAAAGATTGTTATTATAATAATTATGCAAATCATAATAATGCAATACGCAATCCTAAAAGCAAAAAGCACCAGTAAAAGAGTAATTAAATATCCACAGATTTGACACCAACAAGAAGAGGGGAAAATTACTCACAGCAACAAAAATTGAAATATCTATTCACAAAATTCGCCCATTAGTAATCAAACAAAGTAGCCTATACACTTCATTCTGAAACACATTTACCGTCAAAAGGGTTTTTACAGACATTTCATCTTTATACAATTGACATTTATTTCTTAATAACATAGAAATATCTTCTTTTTTACAATCAAGTAATAGGTGATGAATAGTCTCCTTCACCTGACAGGTATCACATAAACCGTTAGAATGTCTTTTTATAACGAATAGTCTTTGATTAGTATTGGCCACTCCTAACCGCAATCTAGAAATTTGGACTTCCTTATGCCTATAAGGTTCGAAATATTTTATATCAGTACTAACAATTGGACAAATAGATTTATAAAAATGACCTCTATCATCATTACTATATTCTAGTTGCCATTTATTTACTATATAAAGTTTTATTAAAGTGAAAATTTCCTGAAGTTCTAGATAATTAGTTGAATTTATGTGATTAATAGTTAGACCTTCTTTAGCCAAAGTATCTGCTCTATCATTGCCTGACAGATCAATGTGACTTGGGATCCAAATAAATCTTATTTGATTAGAATTTAGTTTGCTAATGTGACAGAGTAAATCATTTAATAAAGTAGGTCTAGACTGACAGTAAGACCTCTTAATTGATGTAAGAGCACTCAACGAATCAGAGAAAATCGCAAACTTACAATTATTATAACACTCACTGTCTAATATCCATAGAACAGTTTCAATAATTGCAGTTAATTCAGCTGCATAAATACTGGAATTATTACACAATCTAAATTTCTTATCTACATTTAAACTTGGCACTGTGAAAGCAGCAGCAACAACGTCATCTACTTTTGACCCATCAGTATATATATGTATAAAAGAATCATATCTAGAAATTAATTCCAAAGCATATTGTTTTAGAATTTCAGGATTATCAGCTTTCTTATTAACACATTTCTTCAAAGTCAAGTCAACTTCTATTTCTTTATTACACCAAGGAGGAGTAGAAGGGAAGGAGGGGCCAATAAATGATGTATCAAGTGAAGAGAAGAATTCAGAGGTACGAGTATAGATTGAATGTTCCTTACTATCAGATGTCCTAAAAACATTTGTCCAGTGGTTTTCCAGGACTCTAGTAAGGGGGTGAAATCTACTACCCAAAATTTTAGCTCCAAATTTTATTGAATTTTGAAGTCGCCTTAAATGAAGTGGTAATTCTCCACATTCATTTTGAAGTGTTGATGCTGCAGTACCCTTTGGAACTCCACAACATAATCTAAGAGCCTCAGTTTGAATAGATGTTAGTTTATCCAAGTAAGACTTGCAGGCTGAAGAATAGGCAACATCACCATAATCAAAAATAGACCTGATTAATGCTCTATATATGGTTAGGAGTGTTTTTTTACAGGCTCCCCAACCATAGCCACTTATGGCTCTTAAAAGGTTTAACCTCTTTTTACATTTTTCCACAATATAATCAATGTTCAATATAATCAATCTTCAAAATTGCTCTTATCAAAAACTATTTATAGTCTTTCAAATAATCGACAACGGCCGTTGGTGGCGCTTGACGACGTTAAACATTGGAAATAATAATAAGTTCTGTATTATGCCATACGAACGGTGAGAACTGTTCAAAAATATCCTGTCGTCGTCAGTGGCCTTTGTTGACATTATAGGATGTCGTTCAACTCTGGATCCATCCATCCACACAAGCGACAGTCAATGCAATGGACTCAGCCAGTACTAGTATCAGCCAATAGTGCCAGTCCTATGGCTTGAGGTAGGAGATGACGTTGTGTAATGGAAGCTACTATTATTGATTGGTTATAGAGTGTCCGTTGTTTAGTTGATGTTTAACGAAACTGTTTCATAACAAAGATTATTAACGCCATCGAGACTTAACACAGCTAATGTAATTTATATAGTGTCGGTATAATATGTTTTAAATGTGTCCAACTTTGTTCCTAAATTTTAACATGAACCATACATTAAAAATATTATATTAAATTTTTATTATTACAGCTTTAGGATTCAACAGTTTAACTACAAATCTTTTGGCTTCAAAAGGCATCGCCATTTGCATAAGAAAAATTGATTGAGAAATTTTCCGAGTTTGCTTAAATATAGCAGCGTTGTATAATGTTTTGAAGGTGTCCAATTGAAGTGTTATTTATTGCTTTTATCATATTGCATGTCCATAATACATCTTGTGGCTGCAAAGTTCGGTGTATACGTCGTCTCTAATAACGGTACTGTGTGATAACAAAGATCATTTACGTTGCCCTCCTCTTCTGGCAGGCTTGGGACTGACACTGCCTGTCACAAGGTTACAGACGTGCAGTGCCGTTGTTGTTGCATGTTTGTCTTATATATAACATCGGCTTGAACCTATTTAAAGGTATCGCAACAAATCGGAATATTCTTAATAATTATGTAGCGTACGTTCGATGTCAACGGCTAGCATCCGTAAGATGTCGTTAGAAACTGAAAATAACTAATTATTCTTAATTATTTCAAAGCTTATAAAGACATCTTATTATACAATTGCCGTTGACGTCTTTAAAGATAATAATTGTATTTCAGTTCATTTTCTAAGAATTTTCCTCGATTTTCATTTTTTCCCTCATCAACCAATAATGTTACTTTCATCCTATTTACACACCTTTAAATTGCTTAATACCGAGGCTATATTCTTGAGATTTTCGTTCAATTGGCTTATCTGCAGAGGTCTCCGAAAGGCGATCTAATAATGTCGACGTGAACGGCCATAGAGCCATGGCGATCACAAAGTGTGGTTTAACAGTTGAAGGTACTAATGATGAAACGAACGACTCACAATCATTTAACTGTACGACTGATCGCACTCTGGCTGTGCCAGTCCCAAATTATATCAGAATTTTTTTTCTTTCTGTCCAGTTTCCATAAAAAATGTTCTTCCTCTTCCTCCTCTTCCTTATCCTCTTCCTACTCTCCCCGTCTTTCTTTTCTTCTACCATACCCCTCCTCTTTTTTCTCTCTCCTCCTCCTATTTTCCTTACTTACCTTACAGTAGACCTGCAGCGCATCGGGCGACACAGTTCCTCTGTCGTTTCTGCTGCAACAAGGTGTTTTACCCGGGAGGGCTGCAAACCCTCCGCGGAACCCTCCTCCTTTGTCCGGGCTTGGGACCGGCACAGGTTCCACAGTGAAACCTGAGGCGGAGTTTTTCCTATTTTCCTCCTCTTCTTATTCATCGTCTTCTTCCTCCTCTTCCTCAGTTCCGCTTCTTATCCCTTTAGCTTTTTCTCTTCCTACTGTTCTTCCTATTTTCCCTTTTTTGGAGAGAATAAGAATTGGAAGAGGAGTAGAAAATTGGGAGAGTAGGAAGTAGATAAGAACAGACAGAGGATTGCTAGGGAGGAGGTTAAGAGGTTGAGGAAGATGAGGAGGAGAGGAAATTTAACTGATGGGGACAGCGGAAAATGAGGAGCAGACGAAAGGAGGAATGTCAATTCATCATCATCCTCGTCCTAGTGGTGAAGCGAAGAAGAAAGAAAAAGCAGAGAAGAATGAGGATGAAGATGAGAAGTAGAGAAATGGAAGGCGCATGAGGAAAAGGTACGAGGGAGAAAGAGAGGGAGACAGAGGCAGAGGCAGATACAGACAGACAGAGACGGACAGAAACACACAGAGACAGAGACAGATGGAGAGACCATGGCAGAGATCTGTGGAGCCACCAACCAGTCCACAGCAACCGGAAATAAAGTCCAACGCTGAATTGATGGACGAGTCGTCGCTCGTCAGCAAACTCTCCTTTCATTTATTCCTTAATTCGTTCGGTCCTTCATTAATTCATTTATTCATTCCTTCATTCCTTCCTTCCGCTATTTCCTTCATTCATTCATCGATTCATTCATTCATTCAGTTTTCAAATTCCTTCATTCATTCATTCATTCATTCCTTCCTTCCTTCATTCATTCATCGATTAATTCACTCATTCATTCACTCACTTATTAATTAATTAATTAATTAAATAATTCATTCATTCATTCATTCATTCATTCATTCATTCATTCATTCATTCATTCATTCATTCATTCATTCATTCATTCATTCATTCATCGATTAATTCACTCATTCATTCATTCACTCATTAATTAATTAATTAATTAATTAATTAATTCATTCATTCATTCATTCATTCATTCATTCATTCATTCATTCATTCATTCATTCATTGAGTCATTCATTGAGTCATTCATTCATTCATTCATTCGGTCTATTTACATATCGCCTCTCATCAGGGGTTGCTCACCCTTCACCTCCGCTATTTCCTTATACTCGGATGGTGCCAGTCCCAAACCTGGATAAAGGAGTAGGGCGACCATTTTAATTATGGAACAGCGTCGTTAAGCAGAGAATAACTATTCCAACAAATATACAGAAATGTAAAGTAAGTTTGACAACGGCCCTGCTCAATTATCTAATCTCATCTCATCCAATCTAATCTATGATCAAAAACCTGCAAGACATCAGTTGATGGTAGCTTTGAATATAGCTTTTAAAAAGTCCCAATCCTTTGGAAAGTCATGTTGAAAGATATCGAGAAAGAAAAGTCCTAAATTAATGAGAGATAATTATCCATATTTAGACACCTTTAAAACGAGTTGCAAGGCGCTATATATAGTTATTTATTCGCATACTGATTATCTCAGTTTATGTACGATTACAGATTTATACATTGCTCTTATACATGACTTGGTGTTGCCATTACTAATAAAAAACTATTTCAAATGAAAAAGCACCCTAATGGGTTATGTGATACATGTGAGGTTACGGAAAGTATAGAACATATTCTATTGGAGTGTAAAAAGGAAAATATTTCAAATATTCTAAAAGATAAATGTAATAGTTATAAATCAGAATTTAATTTAAAATCTCTGCTTGATGTGGGATGTTTGCAGAGTGCAGTATATAATCTTGTTAATCTTATACATGCGGGAAAAACCAGAGAGGAGAGGGAAGCAACCATGGACAGAGGAAACCTAGGTTCAGAAAGTTTTGAGGTATTATTATTATTATTATTAAATAAATTTGTAACGCGCGCAAGGTCACACCGAAATGTGAATCTGAGGCGCAGATAGTCAGCCGCCAGGTGAAGATGCACTTAAAATAAGGGATACTTATTCGTACTTACTTACTTACTTACTTAGAGGTACCGTATGAAGGAGGTACCCCGTCCTATCAGTTCCACATAAGAGTTTGAATTTTGAACTGAATGCGCTAGGAAGACAAGAGGATTAGGGTGAGGTCAGCCACCCACCCTTATATGACGAGGCTAAGAAAATCGAAGTCGCTAGAGCAGTTCGTACCTCTGGCTTCCTCTGTGACTAGCTTCAGGGACTACTTTCGTTGTTTAGTTGCACTTGAGAACTCATTCCGCAGTCAGATGGTCCCAGTTTCTATTTTTTGCTTTTATAGCTAAAATATAACGCTTAAAAGTGGTGTGTACTGGTCTGCTCTCCCTCTACATGAATGCAGAGTTTAGCGACATCTTATGGCATCAAAAGCCATTTATATCGACAGAAATGAGTTTCAAACAGTTCTCACCGCCACTACTTTACTCTACTAGTGCCAGTCCCAAGCCTGGGTAAAAGAGGAGGGCGACGCTGATCTTCTTTGTTAAGACACAGTGTCCGTAATGAGCTTCTTGGTCTTTCCTTGCCCTTTTCCGCAGACGTTTGAAAACCATTCTTTTCGATCGTGGTTTGGTGTTGTCAGGTCGGAAGCGCCTCTGAGGAGTATTTCTTGAAGTGGCGCAATATAAATTTACGATTACGATTACGATTACGATTATGAGCGTCGTTAAGGAATAATTACTAATACAATGCTCGCTTTATTATTTTGTCCATGTCCTAAAGTCGATGTTCGCCATGGTCCCACAATTTCTGACGGAGCCCAGCGGAAAAAATTTTTTTTATATATTTTAAAACGGTGATCAGGGAAACAGTTTCAGTTTCTTCAGTTTTAGTTCTAGTTCCAGTTTCAGGAATTCGTTCAGTGATGCTCCGTCATCAACAACTGCAAATATATTCTCACAGTATTGCAACATGCCATGCATCATACATAATGTATGTCCTTTTAATGATCAATGTGGTAAAAAGTTCTTGTTGAGTGTTATGAAGACTTTACAAAATTTCGAGCGAGCTGCCAAACATAAAACGCGGAAAGGATATCACGTGATTCTCTTATTTCCGCCCTTTTGTCCAAAGACGTTGAATATCCAAGGACGTTAGGTTTTCGTTGCGTGGTTTTGTTTAGATTTCCGTTACATATTTTTGTATTGAGTTTTAGTTACAGTTTTGACCGGTTCGGCAAGTTTCAGTCTTCATTTCGTTATCGTTTTTACATTAGTTTTCGTTTTAGTTTCAGTAAACTATAACATTGAATTTTCGATAACGGGAACAACACCAGAGCACTCATTCGCCTACTAAATTTGAACGTTGTGTCAGCTTTGATCGGCCAACATAATTTCTCGACAACGGCATTTATTGTCATTATAAGACGCCGTTAAACTCCATCAATTTGGACACCTTCAAAACGTGATTATCCAATGCTATATAAGGACGTGACTCGATTGCCAATTAGTTGGGTCATGAAAAAATTCGCCTACTAAATTTGAACGTTGTGTGAGCTCTAATCATGGGCGTCTGGACGAATTTTTGTAGGGGGAGCAAAGTTAAAATTGTTGGCCGAAAGCAATCGATCGCGTCACCCTCGGGCTTGGTCAAGCAATTAGGCGTTCCATTTGACATGATATGGGACATGTTAGCGTTCCGGGATCTCGTTTTCAGGTACATCTGAACTTTTAATTCAAAAATAAAACTGCCATAATTTCAATGTTTTTATATATATATTAAGTTTCTTATGTCATCTTGACTAATTAAAATGTAAACAAATCATAACCGGTCATTGTTAAAAACTAGATGAAAATTAGATTTTGTATGACTGAAGTCTCATTTTTATTCTTGGAATAACAATTGGGAATAATATCTTCGTTTATTGAAACAATCCGGTTGACAAACCGCAACCGGTTACAGTGTACCGTTATACAATTGAAACAATTCACAGGAACACAAGTGACAGAAGACATAAATCTCCACTACTAACAGAACAGACAGCCTGCAATACAGTGCACGGCGCTAATAGCAGCCTACAAAGCATGTCCGTCCTACGGAACTCGAACTCGGTACCTCTCGCTCCCTTTGCCAGTGTGTTATTCAATGCGCTATCGGGCCCCCCATACAGGGGGCAGTTGCTACCCTTGCTCCCCTGTGGATGCCAATGACTGTAATAAGCCTAAGTAATATATCTCGACGTCAGCAACGTTTGTTGCCATAAGACGTCGTTAAACTCCAGTTGCATCCAACTCCGCCTCTGTTCGTACTCTGACAGTGCCAGTCCCAAGCCTGAAAACAAGAGGAGGGCGACGTCAATCATCTTTGTTATGACATAGTGTCGTTGAACAGCAACCAACCAATCTCTTTGTGCTCATAAATTGAAAAACTAATACAAGAAATTTTCCTATCGACTTCAATGGCTTTGGATGCCAAAAAGATGTGTTTAGAACTGAGTGCTCCCTGACGGAGTCGGGTGATGCCAGTCCCAAACCTTGTTAAAGGAGGAGGGCGACGTTAATCAAAAGGAAATAACTAACTATACCTACCTCAATCCTCATTTGTTTCGCTTCTGCTTTCCTGACTGCGTCCAGTTTACTTTCTATTATTACTATAACTATTACTATTGCCATTATTATTATTACTATTATAAATAATTTATTATTATAATTATTATAATTGTTACTATTACTATTACTATTCATCGAGTTGATCGGATTATTTTGACGTTGTAATTGATCTCCTATAGTTCAAGAAAACATAAAGGAAGACTGTTCCGAAATTGCAATTAATATTACTATTAAACTGTCAGTATAATGGTCCATTTATTAAGCGCCACTATCCAGTAACAAAGTATCAATCGATGGCGCTGATCAATTGTGAATAAAGGACTTGCTCAATGTCTCTGAACAGTTACCGTGTATGTGGAGAAGGCTCGAATCCGCACGCTCCGTGTTACAAGGCGGGCTCTCTATCCACTCGGCTGTAGTAGTTTCCATTGTTTAACGACATCTTACGGCTGCCAGTGCCGTTCATTCAACCTTAACTGACGCAAAGTCTGATTTTTCCCGGTATTCCCATTAAGCGAAAAATTGAGTTTATAGCGTTGGTTGTAATCTATTTAAAGGTGTCTAAGCTAATCGTGCCACGATTTGTAGCATAATTTCACTGTTTAGCGACCTCTTGTGGTTGCCAGGGTTATTTGCCTCGCATAATGTGTCGAATACTAACTTTTGAAGAGGGCTCGGATTACTAGCGTTTGAAAGAAAATGTCGTTTATATAATTTCGGTTGAAAGCTATTTAAAGGTGTATAAGCTGATCGTGCAATAATTTGAGTAATTTATAGTATGTTTAGCGACCTCTTGTGGTTGCCAGAGGCTTTTGCGTCGACCTTACTAGTGATTCAACAACGCTCGAAACTAGTGTTTGAACGAAAATGTAGTTTATATAATTTCTCTTGAAATCTTTTTAAAGGTGTCTAAGCTGATCGTGCAATAATTTCTAGTATCCAGTGTTATAGCATGGCCCTCTGGATTTAACAGGCCGTACACAAGCCATTGGGAGCAGCCTGTGACGTCACGAGTGCCGGCCGAAGCGTCGCCATTTGCATTGCGAGGTTTATTCGAATCGAGTAGGTTATGTGTTGATTTTGACTTGAAATCGTCGTTAAATCTCGCATTTACGCTATTACTTGTTTGGATTTGATTCGCCGGAAGATACTGAGGTATGTATTACACTAACGAAGACGTAAAAGTTATAAATCGGAAGGTTAACGAAATCGGAAATGGCCTTTTTAAAAGGAATGTTTAGAACTGCACAATCCCTTCTAAACCCTGGTAAATTTTTCCAAGCAGACGACAGGGAACGTTTTAAACTATTTTTACTGCACAAAAATGCTTTTACAGCTGCACTAATTCATTTAGAAATGCCCTTTTTGTGTAGAACTGCAGTACTGCACACTAAAAAGCCCTGGGTTACTAACTACAAGAATGAGTAGGGCATATTAAAGTTGACCCTCTGTACAACCTAGACTCCTCGGCCGTCTGCATGAGTTACCGCTGTTGCAATGGCTAAATAATTTGTCAGTGTATGTAGAATAGATGAATATACGAACGTGTATCTGAGCGGTATATGAAGCGTATGCGTCTCATGTGGCAATATGTACGGTAATCTATCGTTTTACAGTCCCAAATTATTCGCCCTTTTTAATTCTTGCTTAAATAGAAGTTGGATCAATTAAAATAATTCTTGCTTAAATATAAGTTGTATTGATGAAAATAATTCTTGCTTAAATAGAAGTTGGATTGATGAAAAAATAATTCTTGCTTAAATAGAAGTTGGATTGTGAAACAATGAAACTATATGTACATAATAAGGGACGCAAAACGATAGATTACCATATGTACACTGTGCAATAAGCTTACCTATAAACGTTATGAACGGGATTTTTAAGTTTTAACAGTGCAAATTAATAAGTACTGATGTGTTGTGTTGTGGATTATTCGATTTTGAATGATTTCCTTACAGACTTCAAGAATGCCGCAGAAATGCTGTGTCCCGAACTGCCGTGGAAACTACCACAAAACGAAAGAACACGCAGAGGAGAAAGTCAGTGTTTTTCGTTTCCCTAGTGACCCAGAACTTCGCAAGAAATGGCTGAGAATGATTCCTAGGGAAGGATTGGAAGTCTGTGACAAGACTGTCGTGTGCGAGAAACATTTTGTACCTGAATTAGTAATAAGAGTGGATACTGCAACTCGTGCCGATGGATCTATACTGACGGTTCCACGAAAGAATCCGAAGCTGGCAGCTGATGCATACCCATGTTTGTTCCCGAACAATTCATCCTACCTGTCTTCTGAGCCTCCAAAGAAAAGAAAATCGCCAGCTGAGAGGTTTGCTGAACAGTCCGCACGCGATAATGAAGAATTTCAGAAGTGGATGCAAGAGGACGAGATTTCTTCATATGACGAGCTTCTGTTAAAAATTGACAGTGTCCACTTGCTTAAATGTGTACGAAACAATTGGTTGGGTCAGTGTGACGCAGAAAGCACGTTTACTTTTCCAGATATTAACGATGGTACTATCTGTAAGGCATCATTATATCATCTGAGGGAATTGTACAAAGCCGAGAAAGACAGCATAGTTCGTATGGCCCCAGGACTGTCTTACAAAGCTTTGTACCCAAGCAATGTGGAGCGCCAAAATGTGAAATTGGTGCTGAAAGTTTTTGATGAAAAGACAGTGGCAGCTGTGAATCACTATGGACTTCAGAAGCAGGTTGATGTCTCTGGCACTTCCAAATTTATTACTATCATTTTGCGTTTGTGGAAGGTGTTGAATGTGAAGTCAACAGACAAAGGACGTCGTAAGCGTGACAATGATTTTGACCCAATCAGAAGCATTGCTGATGAAAATGTTCAGTATTTACGTGATGTTCACAGCTGGCTTGTGACATGGGAGGGTCTTAAGCAAAAATCACGACAGGGATGTTTATCTAATGAAACTTTGTTTGCTTTGAAACATACAGTTGGGACTTTTGTTGAACTGATTAGTTATCTGCTTGTTGATATGAAAGTGCATTATGTTTTGACTGGCAAATTTCAAACAGACTGTTTGGAATTCCGTTTTAGTCAGTATCGGCAGTTATCAGGGGCAAATTTTCACGTGTCTGTTCAGGAAATAAAGGAGTCTGAAAAAAAGTTGAAAATAGTTAGTATTCTTCACGTTGTATCTGCTTCACGTGGCGATATTACAGTAAAAGATTTCATTGTGCAGGCAACTGATAATGTTGAAAATACTATTGATGTAAAAGATGACATTGTCCAGGAACTGGTGGCTAGTTGTATGGCCTGTGATGACGTTGAAATTACAGAGTCTGAGTCCCAGTCCTTAATTTTTATTGCTGGATATGTGGGATACAAACTTGGACAGAAAATTGCATGTGAATTATGTAAATATGAGCTTGTTTATGACAACACTTTGAAGTTTGATGTTAGCTCAAGTGATTATAGTTATCTGTCAGAAATCGATCGTGGCGGGTTGAAGTGGCCCAAAGATTTTTTATTAGAGATTGTGACCCAAGCATTTATGGTTTTCAAAATTGTTGTGTCCAAAGAATGTGAGACAAAGTTCTTGACTGTAGGGAGTCAAAAAAATGTTTTTATTTTATTAGTTACTGAACAGTTAAAAAGTCTGGTGCTGTTGATGGAGAATGCACTTGTGGTACAACAATGCTGTCTCTAGCACAGATGTCATTGAGCTATGTGGCAAACATATTTTTAAATAATTACTGCAAGAAAGAAGCAGATAAAATCACTGTGGGGAAGCAGAAGGCAAAAAGAAAATTAAAAACACTAACTCATTGAGAATTATAATGTCTGTGATTTTACTATGTGTCATGTAAATTAAAAGTTTAGTAATTACTGTATTTTGTCACATACTGAAGCTTTTGAAAGCTGCATGTCAAATTTATTTCCCACTCACGCTATTTGGCTCACTCCAACCCTTTATTTAAGAAACTCTGTATTCTAAAAATTTACGACATGTCCTACATGTCTATTGTAATCCTTATGTTCAAGTTTGGAAATAGTACCTTACCTTCTATTTTAAAATATTGTAATACTTCTGTTCAAGTTTGGAAATAGTACCTTACCTTCCATATTTAAAAATTATTTTATATCCGATTCATTAGCTTAATACTTCATGGGTAAAGTAAATATGTTGTCCCCATGCCTGCACTACTTGTCAATTTAATAGCTTCAGAATTCTTAGTCCTTGATTGTGGAACTCTTTTTCGGATGATATTAAGAGGGAATATAGTCTCTATACTTTCAAGAAAAAACTAAAAAAGTATTGTTATTAAAATATTCTAATGTTGATGTGTAGCTTTTGGTCAATATACCTGTGCCTGCATTTAATATGCTCACATTACTTATCAGTCTTCTACGTGTATTAATTTTATTACTAAGTCATTATTGATATTGGTGGTATTGTGATGATGTACTGCTGTTATTGTTATTGTTGTTATTATTACTACTATTATTGAATTCATAATTAAGTATCAAATACGTTTATGAACAATATTCAAGAAAGAGGGGTCAAGCTATTAGCTTTTCTTGGTTCCCGTTGCACTGTACTTGTTGTTTCATGATTTTAACCTAAAACCTGTTCTGAACAATAAACATATATTACATTTTACTCCTGCATGCTTCTTGTCCTAGTCCCGAAGTCCAAATTGGGCATTGCTCCTAAATATCTTAGGGATCACATTCTCTCCCCTCTCTCTTCAGTTTCTAAGACGTATGTACACCAGAGTGTGGATATGCAATTGGTTTAATAAAGAATATACTTACTTACTTACTTACTTACTAACTATGGAATGCCCTTCCCTCCTCTCTACGTGCTACCGTTCTTTCTGGGTCTCTTCCTACAGCATTCTCCCTCCTCAAAACCGTCTTCTTCTCTAGGGGTTCTCACACTGGCAGCGCTGCTGAATGGCCACTGCTGTGAGCGGCGCTATATAAATTAACCAATACAATACAATATAATATTTCGCGGATTGGTTTATTACGTTAATTAATTATTTAAACTGTACAAATACGGGGTATCTGAACGCAAACCAAGCAGCAACAGCTACATGCATTAGGCCGGCATCTGTGACGTCACGCTTGCTTGTGTACGGCCTGTCAATAATCTAGAAGGCCATGGTTATAGCGACCTTTTACTACTGCCTCTGATTAGATAGTAGGGCCTACTGTGAGGGGCGCTCTATAATACAGTAAATACATCATACATGATGTCTACATGTGTGGTTTAAACAATCAGATATGGTGCTTATCTATCGGTAGCACTAGCATAACTTGACACGCTTTGAATGTGTCTAAAGAGATTTCTAACCAAATGAGTAACGTGATCCATGAATGTACTCTGTTCCATACTATCTATTCCATACTCTCAACTCCATACTGTCTGCTCCATAATCTCTATTCTATAATCTCTATTCCACACTATCTATTCCATACTTTCTATCCCATACCCTCTACTGCATATTATCTATCCATGCTGTCTATCGCATACTCTCTATTCCATATTATTTGCTCCATATTCTCTATTCCATACTCTCTGTCCACGCTCCATATTCCATACTCTCTTCTCGAACTCTCTATTCCATATTCTTTATTCCATACTCTCTATAGTCTATACTCTTTCCATACTCTTTCTTCCATACTCTCTATTCCATACTATCCATTCCATACTATCCATACTCTCAACTCCATACTCTAATTCCACACTCTCTATTCCATACTGTCTATTCCATGCTCTCTATCCAATATACCCTCCATTCCATACTATCTATTCCATGCTCTCTTTCCGATACCCTCCATTCCATACTCTCTATTCCATACTGTCTATTCCATGTTCTCTATCCAATGCCCTCCATACTCTCTATCCAATACTCTGTTCCATACTCACTATTCCATACTCACTATTCCATACTCTCTATTCCAGACTCTCTATTCCATACTGTCCATCCCATGCTCACTATTCCGCACTACATCTGCTATGAGACTAACCGCTAGACCAGGAGCACAGCCACAGTTGCGTCTCTTATAACTGCGCAGGTGGACTAGTTATGAATTTTTGATGCGCCACTTTTTATGCGCTTATTACGTCGAGAGAAGGTCAAGGGTTCGATTCTTCATCTAACGAGGCACTTACGAGGCAGGGCACCAACACTCGACACCCTGCTTCCAACGTGTACGTATACCCTACGTGTCTTTCTGTGATTCTTCCTCTGTCTGTCTATCTGTTTGTCGGTCTGTCTGTTTGTCCCCCTGTGTCTGCGTGTGTGTGTGTGTGTGTGTGTCTCGTCCCTCTCCATCTCTATCTCTCTCCATATATCTCTGTATCTCTCTCTGTCTGTGTCTGTCTGTGTCTGTGTCTGTCTTTGTCTCTCTCTCTCTCTCTCTTTCTCTCTCTCTCTCTCTCTCTCTCTCTGTCTGTCTGTCTCTCTCTCTCTCTCTCTATCTCTGTGTATCTGTCTCTGCCTCTATTTGTGTATCTGTCTCTGTCTCTGTCTCTCTATGTGTATCTGCCTCTGCCTCTCTCTGTATTTATGTGTATCTGCCTCTCTCTGTATTTCTGTGTATCTGCCTCTCTCTGTATTTCTGTGTATCTGCCTCTCTCTGTATTTCTGTGTATCTGCCTCTCTCTGTATTTCTGTGTATCTGCCTCTCTCTGTATTTCTGTGTATCTGCATCTCTCTGTATTTCTGTGTATCTGCCTCTGCCTCTCTCTGTATTTCTGTGTATCTGTCTTTGTGTCTCCGTCTGTGTACTGTATGCATTTCTGCCTTTCTTTCTGTCTGTCTGCATATTCTTCTGTTTGTCTGTCTGTGCGTATGTCTGTGTGCGTCTCTATGAGTGTGTCTGTTTGGGTGTCTCTCTCAATATCAGTTGCTGTTTGTTTCTATTTATTTGTCTGACCTTTTGTTTCTATTTTTGGCGGGTTTGTTAACAAGTCAACGAAGTTGTCATTATTTACGACAAATGACACACACAAAACATAGTGAAAAAATATCTTTTTTAATTTAGAAATTAATTGTTTCTCATTTACGATAAAAAATAAATAATTTTTAAAAGTAATGAATTAAACAATCTTGTTGTAAATAGAAAATTCGAGAAACCGGGTAAAAGCACATAGCTGTAACTTAACTATTAAAGAAGATGAAGAGTTTCTTATACACCTCTTCTAAGAATATCAGTCGTCCTATATATAAGAGTAGACGACGCGCAGTCCCTTAATATGCCTGGGTGGTGTGATGAAGTCATTATGGGTACGAAGTGTTAGCGACATAAATTTCTTTGCCATGGCATTATGAGGGCGGGTGGCCAGTCCACTCCCTCGTCGTCTCATCTTCCCACCGACAGTGTACGGTCAGTGTACTCATCATAGCTGAGTTGGCTAACTGTTACATAACTTGATTAACATTATCTCATCGTAAGATGGAAACTTCCGTCCGTTAATGAAGCGCTATAACTGGTCCTCCATTTGAGCCAAGCTGACATCTCTGAGCTCATCAGTGAAACTTTCGGGAAGCGTTGCACATTTCCTCAAATCGGAGCGATCAACGACCAATTGCACTTGATGCCGTAAGAACGTATCGGTGAAAGATTTTGTTCAGGATATATCGCCAGAGAGTTGACCGGAAGTCGATTGAATTCTGGGATGCCTTCCGTCAGAAACCGTTCATCCGTTCACCGTAGAAGAAACGAAAACAAGCACGGTGCCTAGAAAAAGAGGAAACAAACATGGCGTCTAAAAGAAAAAATCAAACATGGCGTTTATTAGAGAATAAATCAAAAATAATATTTTCGTTTATTCAACAATCCGGTTGACATACCGCAACCGGTTACAGTGTACAGTTATGCAATTGAAACACTTCTCAAGAACACAAATGACAGAAGACATAAATCTTAACTACTAACAGAACAGACAGCCTGCAATACACGGCGCTAATAGCAGCCTACAAAGCATGTCTTTCTTACGGGGCTCGATCTCGGTACCTCTCGCTCTCTGTGCCATTGTGTTATCCAAAGCGCTTCAAACATGGCGTTTATAAAGGAAGAAATCAAACATGACGTCAAGAGGAAAAGAAAACAAACATGGCGTCAGGAAGAAAAGAAATCAAACATGGCGTCAGGAAGAAAAGAAATCAAACATGGCGTTTAAAAGAGAAGAAATCAAACATGTCTGTTGAAGTGATCACATTTACACATGAATGCTAAGCTGCTCGCAACGTGGACGGATTGAATTAAGCGAATGGATTTATATAGCGCCCACCTTACAACATGGTAAATAATGACTCTACGCATCTGTGGACCTTATGTGATTTGTTCTGTGCCCAGTTGACGAGACTCGACGCTAGAGGGCCGTGGATGGCAACCGTAGAAGATTGATCACCTCAAAGGCAAATACCCCGTGTAACCCTCGCACAGGTCATACACTGCGGGAGCACGCGCATATATTTACACACATACATGCACAAACATACACACTGACACATACACGGAGACAGGTGTATGTATGTATGTATGTGCATACATGGGGGCCCGATAACACACTGGCATAGAGAGCGAGAGGTACCGAGTTCGAGTCCCGTAGGGTGGACAACTGGACATGCTTTGTATTAGCGCCGTGTATTGCAGGCTGTCTGTTCTGTTAGTAGTTAAGATTTATGTCTTCTGTCATTTGTGTTCTTGTGAATTGTTTCAATTGCATAACTGTACACTGTACCGGTTGCGGTGTGTCAACCGGATTGTTTCAATAAACGAAAATATTATATATTATGTAATTATGTATAATTATGTATTATGCATATGAGTGGAGATCAGACCGTGGATTTTTGTATATACATGTATATAGAAAACCTTTTTAAAATTAATATCTGAATAGTTTGATAATCGTTATCTGATACTTCAATACTTTCGTTCTGTTGTATAATATTCTAATCACTTATTGTTTTAATGCAATTAAATGTTAAGTCTTTCTGACCAATCCTCCTTTCTCTCTCCATTAATTTATAGCCCGTGGTTAGCGTGCTGGATTCCAAAACTGACCAGTGTTACGATGACAAGTGTTACAATGACCAGTGTTACAATGACCAATGTTACAATGACCAGTGTTACAATGACCAGTGTTACAATGACCAGTGTTACAATGACCAGTGTTACAATGACCAGTGTTACAATGACCTGTGTTACAATGACCAGTGTTATAACGACCAGTATTAAAATGACCAGTGTTTCCAATGACCAGTGTTACAATTACCGGTGTTACAATGACCAGTGTTATAATGACCGGTGTTATAATGACCTGTGTTATAATGACCTGTGCTATAAAGACCTGTGCTATAATGACCAGTGTTATAATGACCAGTGTTGTAATGGCCGGTGTTATAATGACCGGTGTTATAATGACCGGTGTTATAATGACCGGTGTTATAATGACCCTTGGCAGAGAAGGAGTAACGACGTTACTGAATTCTAGAATGTCCTTGACATATAAAGGGGTAAATCGATTGGTCAATGCAGAATCTATTTTCGCGCAGTAAACCCTTGCGTCGTATTTTACCCCGTGCCTTGACTGGCAATAGAGCGGCACCATGTTTCCCGTTGTCATGGCTACGGTGGCCACATTACTATGCATGCCAGCGGAAGAGAGAGATAGCAAGAGAGACAGAGAGAGACAGCGAGATACACAGAGACACATAGAGATACATTTGAAGCCAGAGAGACGTGCATTGAGAGACAGAGATATGTATGCAGTCAGTAAGATGAATGGAGTGAGAGACAAAGAGAGAGAGAGAGAGAGAGAGAGAGAGAGAGAGAGAGAGAGAGAGAGAGAGAGAGAGAGAGAGAGAGAGAGAGAGAGAGAGAGAGAGAGAGAGAGAGAGAGTGGGACAAACAGACAGACAGACAGACAGAAAATGGTTGACTGGAACGCAGAGAAAGAAAGACAGGCAGAACAAAACAGACGGAAAGACAGACAAAGAAAGGAACACGGACACGGGCAAGCACAGAAACAGGCAGAGAGAGGCAGGCGGAGATATAGACAGACAGTTAGGCACAGACAGATAGAAACAGGCAAGCAGAGGAACAAGCAGACAGAGAAAGACACAGACAGAAAGACAAGGAGAAAGCGATACACGCAGGCAGAGACAAACAGACAAAGAAATACGCAGACAGTGACAAACAAACAGTCAGGCAAACAGGCAGGTATAAATAGACGTAGACAATGAGGAAGGCAGACATACAAGCAGAGAGACAACTTGACAGGCAGGAAGGGATTTTTGCGCGCTGACGTCGATGGAAAGAGAGAGTCTCTCGTCCATGGAACGATCAATAAAATTCGTCGCTTGTGGAAAGTTGGGTGAAGAGGAAAGGGAGAGGGAAAGGGAGAGAAAGAGAGAGACGGAGAGAGGGTGGTAGAAAGAGAAAGGAAGAGGAAGGGTTTATACGAAGCTTAGAGAGAGAGAGAGAGAGAGAGAGAGAGAGAGAGAGAGAGAGAGAGAGAGAGAGAGAGAGAGAGAGAGAGAGAGAGAGAGAGAGAGAGAGAGAGAGAGAGAGAGAGCGAGAGAGAGAGAGAGAGAGAGAGAGAGAGAGAGACAGACAGACAGACAGACACAGACCAGACACAGACAGACAGACAGACAGACAGACAGACACAGAGAGACAGACAGGCAGACACAGAGAGAGACACACAGACAGACAGAGACAAAGACAGACAGACAGAGACACAGAGAAATAGAAACACATAGACTGAGAGACAGAGAGACACGGACAGAGAGACAGAGAGACATACAGAGACAAAGAGAGAGAGACACACACACACACACAGATAGGACCTGTCATCCCATGACTGAGTCTGAGGTGCACCCTGTACACGGTGGACAATCAATAAATGTCGATCAGAAAACGGCGCCGTCTCGTCAAAAAATCGGGGGAAAGATACTTATTGATGGCGCTGGGCTGCGGACGTTTCAACGGGGTTATCATGGGGTTAAAGTGTCAGAGGTTAAAAGGGTTAAGCCATGCGTCAGTCCTCCTAGCCACGATTAACATCGCAGGCGCAGTATAAATTTCTAATGGCGTGAAATTACATTTGCATTTACATCACACTCCTGTAACAGGTAATTACACCACATTATGTTCACATTTACATTACACGACATTGCGCGTAAGTATGTCAACGTTACGTTACACGTAACTATATTGTTACACCCTATGACGTTTGCATTTACGTAGGAGAACATTACATTAAATTACACCACATTTACACGCGATTACTCATGTTACACCCATTACATTTACTTAACAGAATATTGCATTAAAAAATGCCACAGTTAAAAATTACATTTGTTACATCCCATGTTCACATGTACTAAGCACAACATCACATTTAATCATTCACACGGTCGGTTTATCAGAGATTAATTTCTCGGATCTTTACTGCGGGTGGCTCGGTCGCAATATAAACGTGGAGTACAATACAATACAACACAATACAACTGGGGCGCGGTGGTTAAGGGGTATGTTCGGTGCCTTGCAGCTGGAGGGTTGCGGGTTAGAATCCACCTCAAAGCCGCCGCGTAGGGACCCTGGGCAAGTCCTTCACTCGCAATTGCTCATGCGCTTCGGCGTGAAACTCCGATTCAGCGTCCGCGCAGTAGTCGGGAGCGCCTCTGAATGGGCAATCTGGTATGGGCGCTATAACAAGTGTTCAAATACAATACAATACAATACAATACACATAACTACATGTGCTAGGTTCACATTTATAATACAGCGTTAAATAACATTCCGTTCCACACCCCTTTTAAGTTACACATTCTTTTATAAGTAGAAGTAGAAAACTAGAGAACGAATAAAGTTGTCTTTTACGTGGCCAAAGATGAGAAGAGATATAGTGAAATTTTGCAAATCATGTGAGAAATGTCAGTTAAAGGCAAGAAGTTTGGTGATGGACAGGGTTCCTATCACTCCAATTCCAAGAGAAGATGTAGCCTTTAGAAGAATTACAATGGATTGTGTAGGACCAATCGAGCCAGCATCTGCTGCAGGTCACAAGTACTGTTTATGTATTGTCGATTCTTGCACCAGATGGCCTACAGTGTTTCTGTTGAAATCATTAACTGCGAAAGCTGTGTGTGATGCTTTGATGGAGTTGTTCATAAACGTTGGTGTACCTTCAGTGATCACAAGTGACCAAGGAACAAATTTTACTGCGAGTCTGACAAGAGAATTTCTGAATTTAATGGGTTGTAGTCCAAGATTTGATACGCCAGGTCATCCAGAGGCAGCTGGACTAGTAGAAAGATGGAACCAAACATTCAAGAAAATGATCCATCATGTAATTGTTGACAATCCAAGGCAATGGCATAAAGTAATTCCGTTTACAGTGTGGGCATTACGAGAAGTACCGAATGCAACTACTGGAATTGCTCCTTATATGTTGGTGTATGGAAAGATTCCGCGTGGACCATTGGCAATTCTAAAAGAAAGTTGGACAAGAGAAATTAATTTACCACCTCATATTGGAATCCAACCAGAAAAGTACTTGAAAGACATGAAAGCAAATATGGAAAAAGCATTACTGTTTGCAGAATCATATTCACGAGAGAAGCAATTACAGTATACGAATCAATACAACAAAAGAGCGAAACATAAAGAATTTGAACCGGGTGAAAAAGTTATTGTGTTGTATCCGACGTCAACAAATAAACTGATTTCACGATGGCATGGTCCATGTACTGTCATACAACGAAGGTCAAAGTACTCTTATTTGATTGACATGGGTGACGATTGTCGGAAGATAATTCACGCAAATAAAATCAGAAAGTACATTACAAGAGCAATGAGTTGTGGACTAATCGTTGAAGAAGATGAAGACTTTGGTTCAGTAGTTGAACTGCTGACGAAGAATGACTTGCAAGATGAAAAGAATTCACTGAATCTTGATCCTGAACAGATTAGTCATTTAACATTATCTCAACAAAAACAATTGCTGGAAGTACTAAACAAATATTCTGATCGATTTTCTGAAAAGCCTGGACTATGTACATTGGTTGAACATGAAATTGAACTGAAACCGGAATTTCGTGAAAAAGAATTTATGGCTTACCGTATTCCACTCATCTATCGAGCAGAAGTTGAACGACAAATTAAAGAAATGCTTCAAGCCAACATTATAAAACCATCTTCGAGCAGAATGGCAAGTCCGTTGGTAATTGTTAAAAAGAAAGACGGTTCTCTGAGACTTGCCTGCGACTATAGATACATTAACTCGTTCACTGTGGATTGTAAATATCCGATGCCGATTGTGAAAGATGTTTTGCACAAAGTTGGAAAATCAAATGTGATCTCGATTTTTGACTGTCGAAGTGCTTACTGGACTTGTCCTGTTAAGCAAACTGATCAATGGAAAACTGCTTTTGTTACTCACAATGGACTGTACGAGTTTACTCGTGTTCCTTTCGGAATGATCAACTCAGGAAGAACATTTGTTAAAGCAATTAACATGGTTTTACAGCCTATAAATGAATTTGCTGAGCCCTATGTAGATGACATTGCTGTGCATTCAGATGATTGGAAGATTCATTTACAGCATTTAGATGCATATTTAATGCAAATGAGACTGCATAACATTACTCTGAACTTAAAGAAATGTATCTTTGGTAAGAGTGAGGTAAAGTTCATCGGTCATGTGGTTGGTTCTGGAACAATTCAAATGAATCCAGATAGAATTGAAAGTTTAATTAATTTGAAAACCCCAGAAACGAAGAAACAAGTTAAGCAATTGCTGGGATTTTTTGGTTACTATAGACAGTTTATCAAAGATTTTGCACAGATTGCGAAGCCTCTATCTGATTTGACAAGTAAACATGTTCCAGATAAGATTGATTGGACTGATAGACATCAACAGGCATTTAATTTACTTAAAGATGCTGTACGCTCTAAAGTTGTTTTATATGTTTTTGATGTTGGAAAACCTTTTAATTTGTACTGTGATAGCAGTGATTTTGCAGTAGGAGCTGTTTTAACACAGATGGATGATAAGGGAATAGAACGCCCTGTATCATTTATAAGTCAGAAATTGACTGACACTCAGAAGAGATGGGCAACTGTAGAGAAAGAAGCCTATGCTATTGTTTGGGCTCTAAATAAGTTGAAAGAGATAATAATTGGATCTAAAGTTCACATCTTTACCGATCACAATCCTTTAACTTATCTGACTGAATCTATGTCTAAGTCTGCTAAACTGGTGCGTTGGGCTTTAGCACTGCAAACTTTTGATGTAGAGGTTAATTATAAGAAAGGACGATTAAATGTTGTAGCAGATTGTTTATCTAGATTATAAGATTGTTTATTTTACTGTATTATATAGTATTACGTTTATTGCATAATTTAGTACCTGATGATTTCGCAAATTTTTAAATTTAATTTGCTCAATCCAAAGAAAGGGAAGGAGGTAATGTGAACAAATGTTTTGCATATATAATGAGCACAGGTGTTTCTTATGTTGATATATATATAATGTGTATTCGATTGTTAAGCGGTTTTAGTCTTAGGCCTTAGTTGCGCTGTCGGCTCGTGGGCGCTTGGCCTAAAGTAGCCTAAACATTGGCTGACGGTAGATTCTCTTTACACGTGCAGTTAGCGCGCCAAACTTAGAAACTGCTGATGACAGTAAATTTGAACAATACAGTGTAGTACAGTTGTTTTAAGGCAAGAGTTGAGTTTGTTTTTATTAAACTGTGTTTGAAGAAAGAAAGAAACATTCAAAGAACTGTGTCCATTTAATTCTTAAACAGTTAGAAGACGTTGAGCAATTTATATGTAGAGATAAGGAAAGTTCTTGAGGTAGGTCACAACTAAGAAAGAAGAAGAGTTGGTGACACCGTTCCACACCCCTTTTAAGTTACACATTCTTTTATAAGTAGAAGTATAACCGTAATAAAGGCTTTTCAAGTCTGTTGTCGTAAATAAGAAGAGTTGTCATTCACATAATGTGCACAATTAGTTAATACAACATTAAATTACATTATACCGTAATGCGTCCCTATAGTGCCAAGTAGTGCTAGTCCAAAGCCTAGAGGAAGGAGGAGGTCGACGTCAACGATCCTGGAAACACTAGAAACAACTCCTGTACGATCAGTCTCTTCCACACCTCTTTTAAGCGTCGTATGAGTTCTATAAGTGACTGAAGCTGCAGTGCACTTTAGCTATGAATCTGTGGTCCGAGAAGCTCTATTATGCGATAATACGAATCGTGAGAATTGTTCAAACATAGTTCTGTCGGCATCTGTGGTAGTGCAAGTCCCAAGATGAAGAAAGGAGGGGCGACGCTACTCATCTTTGTTATGACACAGTGTCGTTAAACAGCAGCTAGCCAACCAATTCTGTCGACGTCAACATCCTTTGTTGCCATAAAATGTCGTTAAACTCTGAATCCATCCATTTTTAAGCTGTACAGTAATAGACTTGAGGTGAGGTTGACCTCAATGGTCCTGGCAGCCATAAGATGGCGTTAAACACTGAAAACTATTACTGTATGACAAGAGTCTCTTACACACCTCTTTTAAGCCTTATATACGTTCTTCTTATAAGTAAAAGAAAGAGAACTGAGCTGTAATATGCCAAAACTAATTTTTGTCGGCGGCAACGGCCAATGTTGTCATAAGCTGCCGTTAAACTGAGGATCCAATCCAACTGTATGTTTCAGTTGCTACAATAAGGCTAAACGTCAATAATTATAGTCCTGGCATCTATAAGCTTTAAATATAGAAACCACAATAATTAGGCCGTAATGCTAGCCCAGAGGCAGATATGAATCTGAAGAAGTAACGATTTCATTTTCTTAGCCTCGGCATATGAGAGCCGGTGGCCAGTCCTCTCTATTGCCATCTAAATTGCATTGTCAGTGTATTCATTGCTGAGTTGGCTAGTTGGCGCAGGAGCAGCCATTTTCTTATCCTTTGGGGATTTTAACCCCCGACCGCTCTGCTGGCAGTCCAGAACACTCACCACTAGACGACTGTGCATTAGGGTTCAGGGCAAAAGGGTAAAATTCTGTACTTTATCTGTCATATGACCATAACAAGTCGCATGTAGGTAGCTTCAATGTGGTATTTTGTTATTCTGACCTTGAATCTAATTTACGATTGACAAGGGCTCAACCACTGTGTGAAAACATGGCACATAAATCAGCAACTAGCACGATTTTAGCCTCTAGGAGAAGAACAGCCCGTTATTGTTAGCGACCTTGAGGTCAAGTTGTCCGCCCTCTCCCGCTCGGTCTTTTCTACTCAGACAGTGTACTGTCTGGTGTATTCATTTATAGCCCAGTTCGCCGCTAGGGTTCGCTAGATCAGCAGAAACCCCGATCTGGAGTTGAACCCACTACTTCTGCATTGAGAGTTCAGCACGCTAACCTCTATACCAACACGCAGACTTTATCGCTCTAATTTCTTTCACACTAATTTGATCAAACGTTAAGCGTCAAAATGAGACACAAGAAACAGAAGCAATTGTTGAGCTAAAGTATCTGTGGCATGCAAGAGGTCACGACCCCGCGGAGGTCAATGTCACGCCAACGCCAGCCCCGGTGTGCCTTGCGCCGCTTCGTTGCCCTTCTAGGCCACCGTAGCTCAACCCAGCCGCGCGTCCCAGCTATGACGCTCAACGCTCGTCGCCGATTATTTAGCCTAGCCCAGTGCCTTGATTTCGCGCGACCTACTTATCGGCCGCCGCAGCAGAATAAATTATGCTAATGCATCTAGCCCGCGCGCCTGAGGGCGTCGACGTCGGGCGTACGGTGGGCGGGGCGTCGACGCGTCATGTGACGCGGGCGATTATTAATCGTCGGGCCGTAAAAACGCGGAGCGCAGTGAAACGAGTTGCGGCGAGCGAGTAGCGCCGACTCCCATATTTCACTCGCGTTTTATTTGACGGGCGAGGGTCGTTTCGCTTTTCGAGTCGCTTCGGCGTCGGTTGGCGAGTAGGGCGAAGAGAGGCAGGAGGAGCAGGACTTGGAGGAGGTGGAGGAGGAGGCGTTCGCGGCGCTGGGTGACTAGCAGGTCAATCGCCGAGTCGTAAAAACTCGAATGAGTTCATATTTCGTCAACTCGCTGGCTAAATGCTACGGAGGCGCGGGCAACGGACCGAGAGCCACGCCGCCGACTGGGGAAGGAGGAGGCGAGACGACGACGGGAACAGAGGAAGAGGTGCGTGGTGAGGGAAGGGCGACGATTGCGGCACAAGGCCAGACGGAGTACGCCGTAGGAACAGGCCACCACCACCACCAACGCAACCACCACCAACACCACCACCAGCAAGTGGTAGCGACGGAGGCAAGGTACGGGACCTATTCCGCGGACTGCCTGGCAAAGTTTCGAGGAGGTGGAGCGGCCACGGTGCAGGAGGAGGAGGACAAGACGGGGATACACCCAGCCAACGGCGACTACTACACCCTCAGCAACCCCGCGGAAAGATTCCGGCGTGTTACCCAACATCCGATGCCTGGATACCCTCTCCAGGGGTACGGCTACACCCCGGGCGGCGCCGGAGCGGCCCAGTGTGCGTACCGTGTGGAGCAGGGGTCGGCCGGGGACGATCGCTCCCCGTTGAGGTCGGATGAGTCGAGTGGGAGCAGCCCCCGTCAACAGCGGGTCTCAACAAGTGGGGGCTCGTCGTCCGGGATCCAGATTCCTGGAGCTATCCCAGCTTCCGCCGCCTCTCCACCTAGCGCTGAGAGACCGGAAGTATGGATGAAGGCTGGCCGGAAGTCACCGCTGGAGGCATCGACAACGACGACAACGACGACGACGACGGCGATGATGAAGGATAATGATGATAATATGAGTGAGGAGTCGCAGGCGTCGAGTGAGGAGATGGAGAGTCCGCCGGCGGGAGGGGCACCGCAGATCTATCCATGGATGCGCAGAGCTCACACCGGACACGGTTTGTACTCGATTGCTCACTCGTTTACTCACTCGCTTGCTCACTCTTTTGCTCACTCGCTTGTTCGTTCAATTGCTCACTCGCTTGCTCAATAGCTTGTTCGGCCGATTGATTACTCGATTGCTCACTCGCTTGCTCACTCTTTTACTCACTCGCTTGCTCACTCTTTTGCTCACTCTCTTCTTCATTCTACTGCTTACTCGCTTGCTCACTCCTTTACTCACTCGCTTGCTCACTCTTTTACTCACTCGCTTGCTCACTCTTTTACTCACTCGCTTGCTCACTCTTTTACTCACTCGCTTGCTCACTCTTACTCACTCGCTTGCTCACTCTTTTGCTCACTCTGTTCTTCATTCGACTGCTCACTCGCTTGCTCACTCTTTTTTTGCTCACTCGCTTGCTCACTTGCACCATTCATTCGATTGCTCACTCTCTGGCTCACTTGCTTGCACATTTTACGTCCTTACTAACTGAGCTACTCAATCGAATGCTGTAAACTCTAGTAGTGCCAGTCGCAAGCCTTGGCAGAGGAGGAGGTTAACGCTAATAGTCTTCATTATGACGGACCGTCGTTAAACAGAGACTACTGTCACTGCTTGTTTGTTCGTGTGCCTCTGTGATTGGTTAGAGCGGTTGCCTTGTAACGCATGCGTAGAGACCTTGAGCAATCCCTTCACTCACAGTTGATCAGCGCCATCGATTGATGCTTGGTCTATAGATAGCGGCGCTTAATAAACGAATAGTAATGATGATGAAAATATGATGATGATGATGATGATGATGATGATGATGATGATGATGATGATGATGATGATGATGATGATGATGATGATGATGGTGATGATGATAATGATAATGATAATAATAATAATAATAATAATAATAATAATAATAATAATAATAATAATAATAAAATAATAATATTAATAATAACAACAACAAAGCCATTAACAATAATAACATTAGCAATAATAACATTAATAATAAAACAACTAACAATGAAAACATTACTAATAACAATGACAATAACTATTGTTCTTTCTGTGTGTTATACAGACGCGATAACCGGGGCCGAATCGAAGCGGACGCGCACCTCGTACACCCGTCACCAGACGCTGGAGCTGGAGAAGGAGTTCCACTTCAACCGTTACCTGGCCAGGCGACGGAGGATCGAGATCGCTCACCTCTTGAACCTGACGGAACGCCAGATCAAAATCTGGTTCCAGAACCGACGGATGAAGTGGAAGAAGGAACACAAGCTCGTCCACTTGGCGGCCAAGCTCCATCAGAAGAATTCCGGGGCAGATCTCGGGGGACCACAGCCGCTCCCTCACGGCTGCGGTGGGGGTATGACGGGCCACCACGCGCACCCCATACACCACGGGGGCCCCATGGACGGCAGGCATCTCGAGCCCCCGCTGCTTGGGAGGAAGTAGGGGCCTTGGGTGTACGGTGATGGAAGGGCCCTGGTTGAAGGAGGGTCTGAGGATGGAGACCCTCTGGAATGGACTGCGTGGTTCCAAAATCTACGTTAACTATAGATGTATCAAAATGGCGGAACTCCGTCTGATGAAGGTAATTAGGGAAAGGAGATGGAGGAGGAGGAAGGAGAGGAGGAAGGAGAGGTCAACTGACATCGGACGATGGATGGACGCCGGAAGGGACCATAATGACCAGAGGACAGACAGACACATAGAAAGGCAGACAGACGGACAGACAGACAGACAGACGGAGAGACGGACACATAGACAGATAGACAAACAGACTGACAGGCAGGCAGGCAGGCAGACAGACGTACAGGCAAACAAACAGAAATGAAGAGTAAGACACACACATGCAAATAGACAGACATACAGACATACAGAATAAAACACACAGGCAGATAGACAAACAGACAGAAATACAGAGTAAAACACACAGGCAGATAGACAGACAGAGCGGTATACAGACATAGACAGCGATACACAGACAGAGCAATGCACACAGAGACAGAGAGTGATGCACACAGGCAGACAGGCAGAGCGATACACAGACATACACGCACGAACATTTACAGACAACTAGACACAGACGAAGACAGATGGAAGGTCATTCAGGCAGACAGACAGACAGTGATATACAGAGACTAAAAAGACATGGCGTTAGATAAATACAGACGACTGACTGACTGACTGGTAAAGACAGCAAAACACAGTAAGACAGACAGGAATATACAGACAGTCATCCAACCATACAGACCCACACGGTTAAAAACACAGCCCAGACATCAAGCAAATTACACAGACGCCGCACTTAGACCACAGACATAACTGAAAGTAGACTATTACCTGTAGACAATCAATCAATCAATCAATCATTCTTCAGTCGCCGAGTTCGCCTTCCCATCCCAGCATCTGTCCATCATTCTTGACACCTGTCAATCACAGCAGACACAGACGTCATCTTACCAGGTAATCATCAATTACCATTGCATCTTTGCTCAGCAACTCATTTATTCAGGAGACTTGCATCGATTGTAACTCGGTGCTGACGCTCTTTGTTACTGACATACATGTATGTCGGGTGGAGTAAGATGGTAGCTTGCCCATGTAATCGTAAAGTAATGTGGACAGTGTGTATTGTAACGTACCGTAAAAATCTGTATCAGCAGCGCACTGCAGTGCAACAGTTTCTGCTGGTAAACGCGCTGTGAAAATTTGTTAAAAGTTTTCCAATGCAGAGAAGATATCAGTTCAGAAGGTGATTCGGTTGAAGCCAGGTGGGTTAACCTGAGAAACTCCCCTTGCTTTATTATCTGGTCTATCTAGGGTTTAATAAGTTTAATTGAAAATTGAAATTCAGGGATAAAAAAATTGTTGGGATTTGAGTATCTTTCAATAGAAATCATAGGAAATATCCTGCATTCCGTACTTCTGAACTGTTATAAAAACGGAGGCTTTGTCAAATTTCAGTTGTATTGTATTTTATTGTATGCATGGTATACTTATTTAAGTGGATGTAATCGCTAAGGTATTTGTTGATACAAATATGCTACACTGTTTTCTCGTGTGGAATATGCTGTACATGATAATTATCATTTATTTAGCTGTAATTGATGTGGAATTTGCGATCAACAGAGTTTATTGCGTTGGCGGTATTAATTAATCTTCTCTCGGCCGAGAATGGGTGTGTGTGTATTCAAAGCACGGATGTTGAAATGTCAATGGTGGAAATGCATGGATGCGAAATGCTGCAGAGCCTGGCAAAGCGCCGTCGCTAGGGACCAGAATCATCCGCAGTCTCCCTGCAGGATGATGCATCGCATCTCTCTGTCCTTGATTGTTTCGTGATGCGGATTCAGAGCCTGGGGCGGTGGCAGTTGACCCGGTGACCTCTGCGATAGAATGGTTCTTGTGGACACGAACGCGACGGCTATGCATCAACTGTTGCTGAGCCTGGCCTGGATTTCGTCAGATTGGATCCGATGGAGATTAAACTGCTGGCTTCGTTGGGATTAAGGGTGCGCCGTGGTATAGTGGTTAGCGTGCTGGACCGTCAACCGGGAGGTCGGGGTTCAAATCCCGCCAGGGCAGAATCTGTTTCAAGATTTCTCCTCCACCTTCATCCTCTAGACAACTCAGCTATGATGAGTTCACTGACCGTACACTGTCTGTGGAAGATGAAACGACGAGGGAGAGTACTGGCCACCGTATATGCCGAGGCTAAGAAAATGAAGTCGCTAATACTTCATACTCATGGCTGCCTCTGAGGACAAGGTTAAGGGACTGCTCTTCTTTTTGGTGAAGATGAATTGAAGAGTAACGATTATTCTAATTGAAATGGTCACACAGCGGAGCAAGCAGCTACACAAATCCACTGAATCAATGAA
Source organism: Aporrectodea caliginosa (assembly GCA_020284085.1). Classification (NCBI taxonomy): domain Eukaryota; kingdom Metazoa; phylum Annelida; class Clitellata; order Crassiclitellata; family Lumbricidae; genus Aporrectodea; species Aporrectodea caliginosa. Next base: position 3,655,386 of record JACEVL010000019.1, on the reverse strand, counting down.
TGATTGATTTGACCGGATGGAATTAATTAATTAACTGGGATTAATCAACCGACCGTTTGATTGGTCGGCCGTTTTTTTAATATGGATTTGCTTGACCACCGTTCTACGAAATTGGTCAGTTGGGATTAATTGTACCATCGGGACAAATGACGGAGGTCGATCGTTGTCTGTGATTGATTGTGTTTGATCAATTGGTCCGTTCATTCTTCTTTCACTTCCCTTCCTATTTTTTTTCTTCTTCTGTCGTGGGATTTCAGAATTCTAGTCCAATCTAAAATTGAAACTTCTCTATCAACGTCATAATGTTGTTTGCCTGAGGTTCAGTTGGCGTTGGATTCGAATATTGACTGACAATGAAGCAAGGATGGTCCCGGATGGGCAGTAGGGCCTAATTGAAATTACGTAATTGAAACGACGTAATTGAAAATACGTAGTTGAAATTACGTAATTGAAATTACTTGAAATCACGTAATTTGTAATTTGCAAATTGTAATTCAATTACATTTATCCACGTATTTTATCATTATATTTCATGTCCCAAAGTAATTTGTAATTTGTATTTCAATTACATTTGTCCGAGTAATTTGCCTATCCCTGCAATGATGCCACAATCTGGAAGCCAGTTGCTTCTAGTATGGGATTTTCGGTGGAATAAACAAAAGTGATATAATCTCCCTGGTTTGGAGGATTCACATTCTGGCGACATCTAGCGTCAATTAAAACACTGTCCTGTACTGCACAGTGCACAGTAGACGATTGGTTAGAGCGCTCGGCCTGTAACGAGGAGAGTACGGGTTCGATCCTCCTCCTCCTCTGAGACGCTTACTGTGTAGGGACCTTGAGTAAGTCCTTCACTCACAGTAACTCTGCGCCATTATAGTCGTGTGTGAACTTGGAACCTTGGAAGGAGGGCAATATCAAATACAGTTGTATTGTATAACTGTACTTACTAGGGAGTTTGTCATTATTGTTGCACAAAATGACGCAAGGTGTCGGCAACATGTTGAATACAACTGATCACTTTAAATGCTGGCAAAGTATTGGAAACTTTGACGTGTTAATTAAGACGTTTGATTAATTACGTAAATGAGTTAAATGTGTGGGTATACGTTGAAATGAATGGCGACATTGATGGATGCTATCGTCAAAAGCAAATCTCAGCCGCGTAAGTTTTTTTCCTTTGCCGTCTCTTAACGTTGTAAATATCAGTTGTAAATAGGCCAATGCATGTAACTAGGTCGCGAAGGATTGATGATGACATATTGTTGATTTCGCAGACGAAACAGGTACGAAACTAACAATGGCGGATATGCTTTTGTTAGCTGTGGATCGAAAAAACGTTTCGGTAAATAGTAGATAAATGTTTGCTCCCGTCTCATACAGCTACCATCGATGCCAACGTCGGCAAAGACATTTATGAAATGCTGGGTCATATGTATACATTCATGATACTCGTAAGTTATTGATTTTGACCGGTCTCTGTAAGAGTCGGTATTGTGTTCTACGATGGCGGTTCAAAGAAAGATCGCACTATAGTCACGTGACCTATACCACGTGATCGTTGGGTATAATTTTTGAGCGAGCACTTGTCGTAAATTTCTGTCGACAGCTTCTGATAAGTTGTAGCAGATGAGCCTAGACAAACGCAGGTGGGACCTGTCCTGAAAAGGGTTTGACGGGGTATTGTGACAGATTGTGGCGCCAGGGTTGGCCTAAATGAGCGTGGGATACATGGGTGGTGCCAGGGTGCTAGATAGGGAGGGTACACGGTGGAGGATTGGTTGGAGTGGTCGCCTTTTAGTGCGAAGAGTAGGAGTTCGAGCCACATCCCTTGAGACGGTTTACTGTGTAAGGACCTTGGGCAAGTTCCTCACTTGCAGTTGCTCAGCGCCATCGAATTATACTTGATCATTTGATAATGGCTCTTATTAAACGCATAATAATAATAATAATAATAATAATAATAATAATAATAATAATAATAATAATATTATTATTATTATTATTATTATTATTATTATTATTATTGATTATTGATTATTATTGAAAAAAATACTGGATCTTGTTGGCGATTGAGATGCAAAATATCTCTACACAAAACATCGTCGAATTGAAATACTCTTTCCGTGTAATTTTTATCCTATTGTAGCTTTTGTTACGTAAGGTTTTCTCATTTGTTTGACTTTCCGTGAGATGTTTTCCGGGCATTATTATGCCATCAATGGCATTTTTTGTGTGGCATTAATCGCTCGAATCAGAATAGCAAACATACGATTTGCCAACGTTTCAATGCGCACAGTGTTGCTTTGTCGAAGGTTTCTCTGCCGGAATCTCCATGGGCGTTAGATGAGGCCCGAGTGGGGGTCAGTGCGGGTCTCCTATGGGAATGTGTGTCCCTTATGGGCTCCTTGTGAAGATTCCGGAGGGTTGCACTTTACGCAGATTGAAATTCGTTGATACTTGCCTGACTATTATAATAGACATTGTCTCTTTATTGTGAATTCTCGAAAGTGCATGTTGTTCCTGGTTCCACCGTTTGGAACCATTTCTACCTACTTGCGTTTGTGAATCTTTTACTGGGATTTTTCTTGTAGTTGTATAGCGCCACTTCGAGAGAGACTCACCAGAGACAAAATGTTTTTCAAACGCTAATGGAAAGGGGTAAAAGAAATACCAAGAAGCTCATGTCGTAAGATGCTTGGTAACGTATCCAAGAAAGTTGGACACATCACAGAGAAGCTTTTGCGTTGCCCTGTGGATGTTCTGGTTGGGGGAACAACCAGGTCACACTGTGCAGGGGAGTGGAAACGTTCTACAGTAGAAAACATGTCTCAAATATAGGTCGTAACGTTTCCTATTGCAAGGCTTCAATGTACACTTCTGAACAGTGTAATGGGACATTTTCAAATTTCATATACATGTATTTTGTGTTGTATTCCACGCTGTGAAACGTTTATGGTGTTGATGCTGTTTGTACAGCTTTGCAAGCTTAGAATGACTGCATAAGAAATCTAAATATTGATTGATCTTAGTGTTAAGATCCCGATACAGTTCAAAAATCGTGTTTATCTAGAAATTTCCGGTAGCAATGAAAGTTTTACGTATTTACATAGTACCAGTTTGGTTTTTATCGTGACGCTAAGGGTAAAAGTTTTTATGACGTTTGTCAAACGAAAAAGCGCAAGGGTAAATAAGAGATGTAGTCGCAATAACATGACCATCTTCGGTAAACACTTGTTGTCAGTATTTGTTGAATTATTATATATATATACTGTATACATTAAGTGTCCTGATATATATATATATATATATATATATATATATCAACCACATGTAATAATTATTTGTAGCAAGAATTGTACAGTGTAAGAATGAGTATTAGCGGCGTACTCTATATGTGACAGGTTTACAGCAGGAAACTATTAAACACCAGTTACTTGACGCTGGACGTACTCGAAAGACAAATAAATAAATTATTAAAAAATACAAATTGTTGTCGGGAACTGTTCATAACACATTTCAAAGGTTGTTACTTCTTACAAAAAAAAATCCAGAAGCTTGTCGGAACAAGTTTATTACACATTGTTAAGGTTATATTGCTACTTGTTACTAACAAAATACAGAAGTTTTTCGGAAAAAGTTTATTACACTGTGCAAAGATGATACTGTTAAACATTACTTTAAATAAAAATACAGAAGCTTGTCGGAAAAGTTCATTACACACTGAAAAGGTCCTGTTGTTACGTTAGGCATTGTTCAGCAAAGACGATTTAAATCGAGTATTGCAATCGGGAAAATGTATTTATTTGACAGAAAGGCTTTCCATGTCAGCAAGAAAGAGCGGTAACGATTTTTTCAACATTAATGTTCAGCAATAAAACGGCAACTGTGTTGTATCTGATAAATCAATAACTGAAAACATGCTATTGTTTCTTTAACTATTGTATTTGCTGTTTCTGTATATTTCTGAGCGATGACGATGATACTCATGAGCATCATGGACAAAATGTTATCAGCACGTTCATCTCTTTACGTTTGTTTATAAATTCGGTGGAGTTTCTTGAAAATACACACATTCGGATGTTGTTGTTGAACTGTTTGCTCATTGTCAAGTTATTCTAATTTCATTTATAAACAGACTCTCGTAGTTTAGTAACGTTTTAACTCTATTAATTACATTCTCTTTACTAACTGAATTTCGAAAATAAACGCCGTCTTCCCTTGTTTCACAAAGGCATACCTTAAATCCAAACTTGAAGGTTAGGGCCTAGCTGAAATAATATTATTACCCTTTACCGCTTTCAACCACAGATAATGTGCAAGTTATGTTAATAATTTGCACAGCGCCTTTGTGAGTTAGGGGTCATTGCATAATTACGTAACGCCGAAAATGACCGTTTTGGACCCACCCACCCTATAACGCTTCGTAACGTTTCCCTAGACCCACCAACCCACCCCAGCGTTACGTAATTATTGGTACGAAAAATCATTTTTAGATTTACTATGTGAAAGCGCAAATTATTCATATTTTATAGCGAATTTTATATGGTAGGCCTATGTGAATTTGACAGTAGGCCTAAAATATACATAATGTTTCATTTATATAAATGACAGTCATGTTTGAAAAGCAATTTTGTTTTTTAAGTTTTACATTAAGAGCTAAAAGTTGTACACAGTACACACTGCTGAAAAGTGTCATGAACTAAATTGCTTATTAATAATTAATCAAAAGTAAGATGAACTAATTAATTGCACTTCGATAATTATTAATAAAAATATCACCCAGTTTTTATCTGGCATCAATTTTAAATGTTTGAAATTCGTGTCAACGAAGTAAAATATGCGTTAAAGTGATTGTTCGAGGTGAGGAATCCAAGGAGAATTACCACGTTGTCCGACGGTAAAGCTGTGAAAGATCCAAACAATTTGAACAGCGATTTCCAGGTTACACAAACGGGAGAACAGATATGTTGATCTGAACTTCCGCTAGTGCCTGCTACCGGATCTTCTTCGGCTACTTCGGCAATCGGCACCTGTCGGTATTGGATCCTTCGGCGACAGTTTATTAAACACTAACTTAGTGTTGATTTATACTATTGCGTGTTTTAGTTAAGTTTTAAATCAATGGCACGAAGTTTGAACTTCGATCACATCGTGTCTAAGGGGTCGTCCATTAATTATGTCAACAAATTTTAGGCAGTTTTTACCCCTCCCCCCCTTGTCAACAACTGTCAAACATTGACGGACCCCTAAAAAATTATGTCAACAATCCCAGAACCACCCCCTCCGTACAAAAAAGAAACAAAATGGCTCAATACATGTAGAATCATTTTTAAACAATTTTTTACACTAAAAAATGCAATCTCGAATTTCAAAATATATGAGTTTAGCTTATTGCCAGCTTTTTAGTAGTATTAAACATTAAGCACTTTATACATTTTTAGCATTTCTTAATGTTTTGCTACCATTTGGAAGGGTCTGTGTTGATTTATTGGAGAAAAATTTCTTGACGTCAACTTGTACCGAACCCCCTCCCCTTGTCAACAACTGTCAAACTTTTCCAAACCCCTCCCTCCTATTTTGTTGACATAATTAATGGACGACCCCTAAGGTGTCATTCGATGTTAATTTAAAATTCATTTACAACTAAACTTTTGGTAAAAGCGTTACGTAACGTTAAGCTCGACCCACCCTCGTAACGTTCCGTAACGTTTTCAAGGACCCCACCCACCCACCCCAGAGCGTTACGTAATTATGCAATGACCCCTTATCTAAAATGCGCTATGTTAGCTGTTCTCATACATATATACTTATTTATTTATTTCAGAAAATTTATATAGCGCCCCTTCAAGGATGCCTACACAGAAGCGCTCCCAGCCCAACCCCGGTCGAACAGGACAGTCTTAAGACAACTGAGAAATGAGGCAGAGTGACCAGCAGGTGTCAGATGAAGCATGGTAGGGAGCCCATTCCAGGTTGAAGGGCCCGCCACGGAGAAGGCGCGACGCTGCCTGAGAGCAGTCCGCGAACGAGGAACAATGAGCTCAGCCTGTGCAGCCGAGCGGAGAAAGCAACGACGCTGGACGCATGTGGTGGAGCAGCAGAGCTCCCGCAAATACGGAGGGGCTAGACCCTCAATACAGCGCCGGACCAAGACAGAGATTCGATACACAATACGCTGTGGGTAAGGAAGCCAGTGGAGCACGTCCCTCATGTATTCAGAAACCCGCCCAAACCTCAGAATGCGGCCAACAAGGCGGACGGCAGTGCGCAGGACCCTATTCAGGGACCCGGTCCGGCAGGCGGGAAGTCCATCATAAATGGCGCTACAGTAGTCGAGCCGTGAGACTACAAAAGCATGGACCAGCGTCGACGCTGCGCTAGGAGACAGAGAGCGGGAGATTACCTTGAGCTGTCGAAGCTGATAGTAACAGCTGCGGCAGAGAAGATTTATGTGACGCGTAAATGTGAGTTCCTACATACATTACATACGAATTACAACGCAAAAATTCACACAGTCAAATTTACAAACTTGTTGTAATGTAAGAGAAACGTGATCTAGTTAAATTCAATGTCAAGTAATGAAATGTAAATCTTCAAAACTTCTCAGCGCCACTCCAGAGTGTCTAAGAGGAGAAAAATATCCAGGGTAAGAAATCAAATAATCACTCACTATTTAAACAATTAGTGAGAGTCATAGCGTCGGTCATCCAATGTAATAATCCACTTGTCCAGCTTTGTCTCCTGAAAAGATACGACATTCGAGCAATTAGTCGACTGCCAATCATTGCATATAGTCATCAAACCACTGTCTCGTAGATACAAAAAAGTCGAGATACAGAAGAGTCGACAGCTAAAAAGCAATTAAGAGTCACGAGACGTCGTTGCCTTATCAAAGGAACGGGACTTTTGTCAGTCAGCGGTAATTAAGGTGTCAGACTGTAATTGACAGTCAAATGTCTTGCAATGTCAGATGATTGTCAGAAAACTTACTCAAATCGCTTATCGATCATAGACTCTCTCTCTGTCTCCTACTCTGTCTCGGTCTGTCTGTCTGTCTTTGTCTGTCTGTCTGTCTGTCTGTCTGTCTGTCTGTCTGTCTGTCTGTCTGTCTGTCTGTCTGTCTGTCTGTCTGTCTGTCTGTCTGTCTGTCTCCCATATGTCCTCCCAGATAAAGACGATAAAAACTTCATTCCACGCATGATGTTTAAAAACATTTATTAGAGAGTCCCAAATCTAGACAATTAAGCCAAGCTTATCTACCTGAGCCAGAATGACTCTTGTAGCTTAATTAGGCCTACGTTTCACTCAAGCCGACTATCGATGAAGAACCTTGTAACTAGCTGCGTTATGACAGCCAGAGTTGATTAATAAACAAAAATACAATACAATATGTCTGTCTGTCTGTCTGTCTGTCTGTCTGTCTGTCTGTCTGTCTGTCTGTCTGTCTGTCTCTCTCTCTCTCTCTCTCTCTCTCTTTGTGTCAACGAACTGATCTTCTAAATGTTGACCTGATTACTTCTTGATTTTGGTGCGTCATTTGCATTAGACGCCAGAGTTATAATAGAAGGTCGACCTACTAATTATAAGTAATTAATCAAAATTTATATGGCGCTATCGATGAGGAAATCAGATGTTAGTGCGTTAACGATGAATGCATGAAGAGAAAGACAAAGAGGATGACAGGAGGATGAGGAAGAGGTGGAGGAGAAGAAGAAGGAGGAAGAGAGAGAGGAGGAGGAGGAGTAGAAGTAGGAGTTCGCAGGCGTTGAAGAGTTGAAAGCACGAAAAATCAGATGCTATTCTGTGCTCTATCTCTGCATTTTTTCAGCATTTTTCTCCGAATTTTCTCTCCATTATCTCCGCATTTTCTTTGCATTATCTCTGCATTTTTTCTGCATTTTCTCTGCTTTCTCACACATCCTCCGTACGTCCAGCCCATTTCCATCCATCTTTCCAGCCATCGTTCCAGCATCCATGCACTCTTTCATTCCTTTCTTCCTTCTTTAGTTCCTTTTTCCTTTCCTTCCATAATGCCTTCTCTCTCTCTCCTCCCGTTTCCATATCCTCTCCAATCCTCTCGCATATCCGACACACAATTAACCATGGCTTAATTCTCGAATCTAAATCAACGAACGACGTCGCAACAAACGGTCAAAAGTCGAATCGCAGCGTTATGGCGTTAAAATCAACATCACCTTTTTCAGCACACGGTGTATTTACGACATCCGAATCAATAGCTGTAGGAGACCATATACAAACTGGAACGTGCTTAGAACGACACATATCTAATCTTTAGAAAATAAAATCTTTGGTTGTTGAAGAATCGATATCCAATGTCAACGTCTCCCTCTCACGGCCTCCTGACCTGTGGTCTACATAGATGCGCTGTTGTAGTTACGGTGGGTTAAATTTTAACGGGGAACTCATCGGGATGCGTCTCTCACAATGCAAATTCGTAATCGTTTATTTGACCCTGGCGTATATTGCCGTTACAAGCGAGATGGTCGAGTGTAACACCAGAATGTGACCCCATTGGAAATAGTCGTCGTAGTCCTGGGGTTCAATTGAAGGACGTTGTTACCTCAATGTTTGGAGTTCGACTTTTCGTTTCGTATAATCGTGATTACACTTTTTAAGGCGCGTGTCAAAATGACCCTAAACACTAAAACAATACCATCCAGTTTCACTCGAAATTCTGCAGTATGTAATTTTTGTATGTAGGGTTTAATTGACAAAGCGTAAAAAAATGAAGTAAAAGACATTATTTCAAAGATGGTTTTAGAAAGGTGATAATATTATACATTGTATACAATAAAAGAAAATGTGGATTCCTATTGTGATTTTATACTTATAAGTTTGAAAGTTTGGGGACGCTCCAAATTCCGTG
>JACEVL010000019.1:3471496-3641496 GCA_020284085.1 Aporrectodea caliginosa | reverse complement strand
TAAGTCAATAAGTCAGTCAGTTAATAAGTCAATAAGTCAGTCAGTTAATAAGTCAATACGTCAGTCAGTTAATAAGTCAATAAGTCAGCCAATAAGTCAGTCATCTGAGTCAGTCAGTCAGTCAGTCAGTCAGGCTTATATGAAGTCATACATGTATTTACCTTCGTTCACGCTTATCCATCCATACATCCATCCATCCATCCATCAACCAACCGATACAATGTCATCTATCTATTAATCAATCCATCCATCCATCCAACCATCCGTTCGTCCATCCATCCTTTATCCTTTCATTCATTATGCATCCACGTTGACGGACTGATCTCGTTCAAATGCAAAATATATAATAGGCCCTATGCCCGTGTGTGCTTTGAGTGTGGGTGGCCAGGGTGGGTGTGATTTGCACACTAATCCTACATGGATATGCCTGCAAATCTTACGTCTGGATCAGTGTGACCACTCCTTGGGATTTTTCCAAAGATTTTGGGATTTTGGGAGTCGACTTGGGATCTGGGGATTTTGCATAGCAATCTTGGGATTTTTTCTAAAGTCTACAGACTAGTTTTTGCTGTACTTTATCAACAGTGGCAGCGAATCAGATTAGAAAAAACTCGCTCAGTGAAAGACGTTTATTAAAATTGTAATTTGTAAACATTGTAAAATTTGTTAATTCAATGTTATGCTCCGGTTTTTTCTTTGCCAGTTCTTATCTAGGCATTTTTGTGAATAATTGTGATAGCTAAAACGCGTTTCATATTTCAGCAAAACCTTTTCCTTTTCAGTTACTTGGGATTTTTGGTACACTTTTGGCCAATCTTGGGAATTTTCTGGCAAGAGCTTGGGATTTCCGAAAATGGAGAGTGGTCGCATTGGTCTGGATGCATAAATATTACACACACGCGCGCACGCGCGCGCGTACACGCACAAATGCACACACACACACACACACACATTCGTGTAGGTACGCATGTACCGACGATTTGAACAGTCCCATCAGGTCTAATGGTACAGCAGGCCAGTGTGTTTCTTTAGCTCTTCACTCAACCTGTGCGTTCTGTGCCTGATCGATACATACTTACTATTCCGTCGGTTTCGTGACAGGAGAAGAGAAAAAGTGGGAGAAAAACTGTCGCAACGTCGACGAAAACACGAAATATTCCTAAATCAGAATAATTCTTTTATCTTTCGTTCAATTCACGCCTTCACAGAGCAACGACGATAAACATGTCACGTCCATAGCCTCAAAGGAAACACCGGCAACAAAGAGACATGCAGAGAAAGGGAGGGAGAGAGGGAGGGAGGTAGGGAGGTAGGGAGGGAGGGACAGACAAAGACGGACCGACAGGCAGAAGAGAGAGAGAGACAGAGACAGAGAGAGACAGAGACAGAGACAGAGAGAGAGACAGCGACAGAGAGACAGAGACAGACAGACAGAGACACAGAGACAGACAGAGACAGATAGACAGACAGAGATGGACAGTCACACAGACGAACCGAGAGACAGACAAACAAACGGACAGACAGAGACAGACAGACGGATAAACAAACTCATCACAGCATTTAGAGGCATACAAAGAGGAATTCCCACATGCAGACAGACATACGGACACATATATTCATACACAGGAGCAGACATCCACACGAAGAGAGACAGAAGGTCAGAAAGACATACAAAAAGACAAAGGCACACACAGCAGCGTCACTACACACAAATTTGACAACTCACTCGCCATAAAATCTACCTGAGCAGAACAAGTAAAGGACGGGTTACATCATAAATATCGACAAAACTTGCATGCTTTCGGATTTTTTTCTCTACGGTGCCATACATACGTATGTATGTGTGTGTACATGTGTGTAAATGTGTGTATGTATGTGTATATATGTGTGTAATTGTGTATGTTTATATGTGCGTGTGTGGATATTATTATTGTGATGTATAGTTCTCGTGTTAAACACCTTTAACTGAAAAATCTTCCGACGTAATAAATTGATCAAATATCGTTAAATCGAAAGAGCCTTGCTACGTTTCGTGCGGTAAGGTCGGCGGTAACGGCCATTGACGGCCAGAAGATGTTAATATACAATGGAGTACTGCCTCCCATCGGGAGGTCAGTGTTATTTCAGTTATGATTTTTCAGTTACAGTTTCAGTTAAAGAGATCTAGTTATTCACGATTTTTCAGTTACAGTTATAGTTAACTGCAATGAGATTTTTCAGTTTCAGTTAATTTTGTTAAAATTTTCAGTTACAGTTTCAGTTATTATTTTAGACCGTTATTTGGGTTAAACATTGTTTTCATAGTCGTCGATTGTTTTACGGATTTGCGCCTAAATTAATCAACGAAACAAAACCGAAAGGAAAAGGTACCGGAAGTGAAATGAGCATAGCAAACTCACCATAGACTAGAGTAGGATTACTATTTAATGAGTAAGTAAGGAAAAACCGATATTTCAGAAGTAAGTAAGGAAAAAAACACTTATGCATTATTTTCAAGTTAACGCTTTGTGATTTTTCAGTTATACAATTGTTGTTTTTCAGTTTCTATTACAGTTTCAGTTATTTAGCATTTTCAGTTTCAGTTGCAGTTACAGTTAACTGAAAGACATTTTCCAGTTATTTTGCTATTTCAGTTAAAGTTACAGTTAATAGAAATAACACTGCGGGTGGTGCCAGTCCGAAGACTGGATAAAGGGGAGGGTGATGTTAATAACCTTCGTTTGTAACAACAGAGCTTCGTTGAAACAAATCCTATCTAAGTTAATGCAAGGTCGACGTAGTCGGCAGTCAAAAGATGTCGCTAGAGTGGCTAGACAATAGATAATTATACAGTGATCGTTTTAAATGCCTTTGACACGGTCGATCATACGTTTAACACTTAGAGTCAGTAATAGACACTAAACTAATTTTTTAAAGTTAAACTTCAACTATTTTCCAACTAAAATAAAACAGTTTAACTAAAGTCGGCAACTGATTTTGTAAATAAGTTAACTAAACTAAAAATATTTAGTTAAACTTTTTCCAACTTTTGCAAACATTTTCACAATAACAGAGGTTTAGTGAACTGTAATAATGTCAATGACAATTTCGCTTTCAAACTATGTAATGTGTACTATCTATCTATCTATCTATCTATCTATGAGATTTATATAGCGCCCCTTCAAGGTTACTACTCAGAAGCGCTCCCGACCCAGGCCCGGTCAAAAAGGAAGGTCTTAAGTAATTTATAAATACAGCCCGTAAAAACAAAGTTTTTTACTATATCCATCTAGTATCCTATAATGCGTCTTATGAAGCAGTTACCTCTACAAATATATAGCATTTTACAACATAGCGTCCGTTTAATCAGGCACCGCACCCGTTTCTGTTGCAGCCAATGGCAACGCTGGCCAATCACAACGCTGGGTATCGGAAAAGGAGATTCCCCGATTCGAAAAGTTGAGTCCCCGATTCTATAAGCTAGCCTTTTTGGGGGAGCTCAAATTTTGATAGAATGAAGTGTGTGCGAGGGCGAGTCTATCTGCCAAGTTTCACGACGATTGAATGATTGTAAGTGATCGAACTAGTCGTCGCAAGATTTGACTTTTTAGCCTGTGGCTCAATCAAGCAATCAAGCAAGCAATCAAGCAAGATTCCCGCAAGTTAAACTAGATGGATAATAAAAAGAACCAACAGTAAAAACAAAGTTTTTACTATATCCATCTAGTATCCTATAACGTGTACTCTGAAAATAGTCCGCGTTCATTTTACAACATAGCACGCTTAACGAGGCAGCGCGCCCATTATTGTTGCAGCCAATCACAACGCTGGCCAATCACAACGGTGCGTATCGGAAAAGGGGATTCCCCGATTCGAAAAGTTGAGTCCCCGATTCTATAAGCTAGCGTTTTTCGGGGAGCTGAAATTTTGATAGAATGAAGTGTGTGCGCGGGCGAGTCTGTCTGCCAAGTTTCACGACGATTGAATGATTGTAAGTGATCGAACTAGTCGTCGCAAGATTTGACTTTTTAGCCTGTGGCTCAATCAAGCAAGCAAGCAATCAAGCAAGCAAGATTCCCGCAAGTTAAACTAGATGGATAAAAAGAAGAAGAGAAGTCTCGTGGAAGAGAACGCAGGTCAGAGGGTAAACCATTCCAAAGAGTCACTCTTAAAAATTACAATGTAGGCCTACTGTCAAGTGAGTCACATTGAAATGATAATCAACTTTCACTTGAGGCGATCGTTTAAATAATATTAATTATTCGTCAACTTGATGTTTATAGACTAATAGTCCTTGAACAGTTCTACCAGAAAATAACGCTAATGCAAACGATGATGCATCACGCAATACAATGCAGTTCACTTGACTTGAGTAATAAAACCAGTTACTCATGACAATCATTGCAGAAGATAGTTGCGTAGTTGCTGATTTTTTTAAGTTAAACTTTTCAGTTAATAACTAACCAATATTAGTTAAACTTTGGTTTTAACTAAGCTATTTTTCTCCAGTTAAACTTCATCCTTAACTAAAAAATGTAAGTTTAACTAAAAGTTTTCAACTTTTCAGTTAACTTTTGCCCATCACTGGTTAGAGTTATGTCGACGTTAACGGCTTGTGTTGAACTTGAACACAAGATGTCGCATAACAGTTGGTGATTCAGTGCGCATCATAGACACCTTTAAAACGTTTCCTTCCGTCGCTACAAATTGAGCAATGCGTTAATCGCAAAGCACTCTCATTATAACACCGTAGGATAAAGTCACGTTAACGGCCCTTTGGACCCACACACGATGTTTATTATAGACAATGCGGAACTGCCTCCAATCGGGTGGTGCCAGTCCGAACACTGGATTAAAGAGGAGGGAGACGCAAAACACTCTTGGGACACAGCGTCGTTGAACATAAACTACACACACGAAGGAATAACTTCGCAACTATCTTGTGCTCTGATGGTCCAAAACCTGAGAGATGGGTTTGGCTGGACATCCGTAGGGGTAGTTTCTGGAGCGGATAGATTGAGTTTAAAGGACAGGGGCCAATATACAAATATCAGGGAGAGTTTTTGAGGACGTTAATAAGTAAGTAAGTAAGTAAGTAAGTAAGTAAGTAAGTGTTTTCTTTATTTATCCAACTGCATAACCGCACTTTGGTTTACATTAAATTACGCATTATAAAGCATTCTTATTAAAGCATTCTTGTTTATAGTTTAAGGATTCGTATGGCGATCGCCATTGGGACATGATCTTTACGTTCAGCAGTGGTCTCAGTATTCAACGACATCTAGCCCTATCAGGGCCGTTGACGTCGCCCTACTTCTTTCTTATGGCTTGGGACTGGCACTGCATAGGTTGTACGAAGCTAGATTTACAATTGAAGCACTTCTATAAATCAATAGCAGAATGCGTGAAGGAAGGAATTAACTGTTTTTGAAACCGTCGTCAGCTAAAATAGACCCTAGTGGTCAGAAAGCTAGACTGTCAGTCATAAATTCGGGTTCAAATCTTCGACAAGGCGGATAGGTTTCGAGAGTGCTGTTCCACCTGCATGTACCCCCTAGCCTACTCAGCTATAGTGAGTGCACTGACCGTACACTGTCGGTGGGAAGATGAGACGGCGAGGGAGAGAACTGGCCGAGGCTAAGAAAATGAAGTCGCTAGCACTTCATACCCATGGCTGTCTCCTAGGGCTAGAGTAAGGGACTCAAAAAAGTGTATTCCAATTTCAATATTGCCATGTTCATAATGCTCTTTCTAAATGAAAACTATTTTAATGATACGTATATATAGCCTCGAATGAAGGCTTTAAAAAGGTGTCTGATGGAGTGTGCATTGTCTTTTTTGGGGGGGGGGTCATATTTTAGCGACATCTTGTGGCGTAATCCAACAGAGAATCTGGAGTTCTGTTGGCGTAAATTAAGTCGAATAGTTACATCAGATTTGTTTACGGAAAACTGGTTTGCTGTTAGGCAGACAATGTCCGTTCAACGAGTCGGCTGTTATAATTGTTACTCATTTATTAAGCGCCATTATCTAGTCACCAAGACTTAGTATCAATCGAGCAATTGTGAGTGAAGGAATTGCTAAATGTCTTTAAGCAATAACCATCTCAGAGGAGGACGACCAAAACCGTATACACTCCGAGTTAGAAGGGGAGAGCTCTAGCCAACTGACTATCGTGTCCCATAAATTTATTGTATTGTATTGCATTGTATTGTATTTGAACACTTGTTATAGCGCCCCTACAAGATTGCCCATTCAGAGGCGCTCCCGACTACTGCTGTAGTCGGAGTTTCACGCCGAAGCGCATGAGCAATTGCGAGTGAAGGACTTGCCCAGGGTCCCTACGCGGCGGCTTTGAGGTGGATTCGAACCCGCAACCCTCCAGCTGCAAGGCACCGAACATACCCCTATACCACCGCACCCCAGTATATTGTGTTGTGTTGTATTGTGTTGTATTGTACTCCACGTTTATATTGCGACCGAGCCACCCGCAGTACAGATCCGAGAAATTAATCTCTGATAAACCGACCGACCGGGAAGCGAACCCGGGCCGCCGGCGTGGAGAGCGGGCCACCAACCCACTCGGCCACTCAACGACGCTGTGTCCCAAATTTAGAGTGGATTACCCATGTTTCCCTCTTGTCTGAATATCTTCGTGCTTCAATGTTTATTATTTGGTTAGTTGCTATTTAGCGACACTGTTTCATGTAAAAGGATATTGGTTAAAAGCGAAAATGAGCGAATTCTCGAGGAAGACATTACTATACACTAACTCAAAGTAAATAATTATAACGTCAGTAACAGCGTTTTAAAGGTGTCTTAAGAGAGCGTCTTTAACTAAACGGCTATTATTATAACCACAGTTTAACGTCGTCTTATGACATCAAAGGCCGTTGACGACAATGCAGAAAATATACAATACAATCATAACCAGAAACTTATAGCATCCGAACGACACCATTAAAGGTGTCAGACGGAGCTTTACAATTTCACTAATATTCAATATTTTTGCAACATAAAGTAGTTCATCTCATACTGTCTGTGATTATTATGTACTGACAAATTTTATTAACTAACAAAGCATACATGTATTATAATTGATTAAGGTATTCTTTTAAACTGTTCATGTATCTTACAAAATCACTATAATAAAAAATGTTCATTTTCAACTAAACGGCTAACAAATGTCCAAGGTTTATATAGCATGAGGAAAAACGTGTTAAAGGTGTCTAAAGAGGGCGCTTGCACCAATCGACATCAGGATACGATACAGGATCTGCTCAGTTGATGCTTAACGATACTGTGTCATAACAAAGATGACTAGCGTCACCCTCCTCCTCTCCAAGCTTGGGATTGGCACTCCCAGAGTTATATTTAAACAGTATAAATATTTGGCCTCTTGACGTGACCAGTCTGAACCTATACTTCTGTGCTTGAATCTTGGTTTCCTCTTCAGCTAAGGATTTCTTTCAAACTTGGAAGCATAGTTTGTACAACATTGAACCTCCAATCGTAATCTAGAAATAACTTCATGAATTCATATCCTATTATTATTATTTTTTTATGCCCTCTCATCATCCCACCGATTATTATTATATTATTAAAATTATATTATTATTAGGCTGTCTGTTCTGTTCTTATTATTATTATTATTATTATTATTATTATTATTATTATTATTATTATTATTATTATTATTATTATTATTATTATTATTATTATTATTATTATTATTTTTTTTTTTTGCCCCGAGGTAGACATGATCCCTCAGGGACTTCAAGATTAATTAAAATGATAAAAGTCTGGAACGGTTAGAACTCCTCGGGCTCGGGCAAAAGGCTGGCAAAGGTACCGCAGATTGCAACAGCGTTAAAGCGAAAATTATTATTAATATTATTATTATTATTATTATTATTACTATTACTATTACTATTATTATTATTATTATTATTATTATTATTATTATTATTATTATTATTATTATTATTATTATTATTATTATTATCTTTTTGTACCCGAGGTATCTATAATCCCTCAGGTGTCAGATATTAATAAGCAATGTTTACTCTGGAGTGGCCATCCTCGTCAAGATCTGGTAGAACAAAAGTGCTGTGGAACGCAACCGCGTTGAAACGTTGGATTACAACAGACAGGCGCTGGAATAAGAAACTGGTTTCTCTTGGGTCGCCCGAAATTTGGCCCAAGAGACGACCCAGGTCGGCAAGAAAGGCCAGTCCCTTGGCGTTAAGTGGTCCCATGGTTTCAAAAGCCAATGGGACAAAGTGGTAGGATTGCGTCAGTTGGCTGTATTTAGCATTTTTTCTGGCTTCAGCCAGTTCAGCAGCTCCTCCCGGCTGGTTGGAGGTTGTGGACAAGTAAGAAGGGGCCACTGTGTCCGCAACTGTGACGTCCCAGGTCAAGCAGCGACCCGAGCGCCACGGAATCAGTGTTAGGCCGTCTGGTCTTTTACCATCAGACCTTGACAAACCCGGAGGTTCTTTAACCGCCGGGATGCCCGCTTGAATGAGACCTCTGCAGATTAGGTCATTCAGGACCGCATGTCGGGCTTGTCGGCCCGGGTCTAGGCGGCACGATAGACCGTGCGAGCCTTCGGCGGTCACCAGAGTGCCACATGGGCAGCTGTGTGGATGACAAATGACGGTGCCTAGACGGAGGCCCACCGCTATTCGAACCGCCTCGTCATCCAATCTGAGACCGCATGTACTTATGGGTAAAGCAAACAGCCAGTCACCTGCATGAGGTGCTGAGATTGCTTTCAGACGTGCTTGATGGTAATCACTAGTGTGAAAGTGGTCAAGCTCGGTTATTGTCTCTGCAATAATAGGTTTGTCCCAAAATGACTGCTTATGAGGTAGCTCTCCAACTGGACAAGAGGTGGGGTATTTTAGGCACCAATGTTCAAATGAGGCGTCAAATTGTGTGTCTGTATCTAAGATTACATTGCTAAGCATGAAGGATTGGAGAGCGAGGGTACTTGCAGCGGAAGCCAAAAGGCGGGAAGCGCAAGCGAAGATACCCTGCGGATGCCCAGACCCCAGCCTTCACAGGAAGGGAGGCCTGCAACCATTGGTCTTCCGTCAGCGAAAGATTCAGAATTGAGCCAAGACCGGTTCTCAAAAGTGAGTCATAATGTTCAAGAAGTGGATGGCCAGAACAAGGACCACAGCGAAGGACATGCATCAACTTAGGTGAGCTGAGTGAACATTTAAGCAAAATGAGTGCGTCGTGTTTAGTGACGCTTACCAGTCTGGACAAGGCCAGAGATAACTCAGAGCATCGAGTTTCGAGACAGGCCGTGAGAGCATCCAATGTGGAAAGTGGAGCGCCCAGAAGGACGGCCTTTTCCGGTGTAGTGACCGAAAAGCGATTCAGCGGTTCAGGGGAGATCGCGTCGACAGAGTGAGTTATTATTATTATTATTATTATTATTATTATTATTATTATTATAATATCAAAATCTAGTGTTAAACTGGAAGGGCTATCCCTCTTCCATCTCGGGCATAGAGTCAACAAAAGAGCCGGCGAAGGCCACAGCGTTATAACGCTGAATTGTCAAAGAAAGTCTTTGAAACAGAAAGGTTGTCTCTCTGACTTCGTCCGTCGCCTTTTTTTTTTATTATTATTATTATTATTATTATTATATTATAATTATAATTTATTCTCTCCATCAATCAACATCAATACATCAATAGACAAGGATGCAGTAGCTGTTATTATTATTATTATTATTATTATTATTATTATTATTATTATTATTATTATTATTATTATTATTATTATTATTATTATTATTATTATATTATTATTATTATTTTTGCCCCGAGGTATAAAATGATCCCTCAGGGTCGTCAACTTACTGTCGGTGGGATGATGAGACGGCGAGGGAGAGGACTGGCCGTTCACCCTCATATGCCGAGGCTAAGGAAATGAAGTCGCTGTCTATATGTGCGTGCATGTTGTTTAGTTATATTTGCTGGTTGCCTGCTTGCATGGCTGAATGATTGCATGCATGTTTGCCTATATGTTCCTGTACGTGTCTGTATGTATCTTTTCCTTGTGCATATCTGTCTGTCTACCTGCCTGTGTGTCTGTATGTCCTTGAATCCTACATACTAAATCATTGAATGTATACAGGTTAACTTCTTCATTGGTACACGTGTCTCTATCTTGTCTGTCTGTCTGTCTGTCTATCTATTTGTCTGTTAATAGGCCTGTCTAACTATCTATTTATCTGTCTGTCTGTCTATCTCTCTGTCTGTCTGTGTGTATGTATCTGTGTCGATGAAGCCTGGGCGGAGACAGGTATAGAGAGACGGATGATTGATAGGATAGAGAAGAATACGGACGAGGCTTTAAGAGGCTGTTGACCGGAGATGCATTGACTGCAGCGACCTCTGCAGAGGAGGAGGAGGAGGAGGAGGAGGATGAGGGCTGCTGAGGAGAGAGAGACCAACAGATCAATAACCCTTCAGACCAGCATCAACAACATCGACAATGTCCAGTAGAATTATATTATAAGCAACTGATATATTTGTATATTAATTTTGATATTTTATAATTAAAATTATAATTACACCTCCTATTGTAATTGTAATTGTTGTTGTTGTTGTTCTTATTATTATTATTATTATTTTTATTATTATTATTATTATTATTATTATTATTATTATTTTTATTATTATTATTATTATAATTAATATATTCATTATTATTATTATTATTATTATTATTATTATTATTATTATTATTATTATTATTATTATTATTATTATTATTATTATTATTATTATTATTATTATTATTATTAAACACCTTCTATTACTGCACACAATTAAATCTCCAAGCACAATCTTCCTTAAATATTTACGAATCCTGTTCTAATCTAATCTATTGCAATAAAAGTCTCATTTAATCTCTTTTAATCGTCTTAGCTCCATCGACACATTTCTATCCTTCAGGCAAAGATCGATGATCACTTCTCACTGTTTTTGCGCTGTGCAGCAAGTAAGGCACATATAAACATACACACATAGCTATACATACACACAGATGGGCAGACACGTGTATGCATGTTTGTATACATGTGTGCGTGTGCGGCTGTGTGCATGTATATATATATATATATATATATGCATGTGTATGTGTGTATATTCACGTGTGTGTATATATATATATATATATTGTATATATAGGGAGTATGATTACGACAGATGCCAAATGCCACAGAGAAATTAAAAGAAGGATAGCAATAGGAAAGAAGGCATTCTCAAACAGAAGAGAATTACTGAGAGGAAAACTAAACAGGAATCTAAAGATAAGAATGATAAAGACACTAGTATGGAGCGTGGTGCTGTATGGATCGGAGACATGGACAATGAGAAAAGCGGATATAAGAAGACTGGAAGCTTTCGAAATGTGGACATGGAGAAGAATGGAAAAAATCAGCTGGACAGAACATATAACAAATGAAGAAGTGTTGGGAATAATTGGAGAAGAAAGAGTCCTTATACGCACAATAAGAGAGAGGCAAAGGAAATGGATCGGACACACGCTGAGAGGAGACTCACTACTAAGAACGGTCATCGAAGGAAAAATGGAGGGGAGGAAGACAAGAGGAAGACCAAGACAGATGATGCTGGATTGGATGATGACAAACGGCTACAGGAAACTGAAAGAAGAGGCCCAACAACGAGAGAAGTGGCGACGTCGGACATTTGAACCTGCCTAAGAGGCAGAGAACCACAAGAAGATATATATATATGTGTGTGTGTAAATACATGTGTGCATGTGCATGCTGTATATTCACGTGTATATATATATATATATGTGTGTGTGTATGTGTGTGTGTATGTGTGTGTTTATATGTGTAAGTGGATGTGTATATGTGTGCGTATGTGTGTACATTTATGTGTATATATGTGTGTATAATTATGTTTATATGTGTCTGTAGTTGTTTACGTGTGTGTAGTGTGTATGTATGTATGTATTTGTCTATATGTATGGTGTACGCGTGTATTTGTTTGTGTGCGTATGTTTGTGTGATAGGAATCGATGTGAAGGTGTCGATGATTGCTGTTCCTCAGTATTTTTTCACCGCATGACAAAAGCCGTCGGAAATAATTGCTTCTATGCAATTGATTTCTGCAACACCCTCTCCCTCCGTCCCACTCTTTCTCCCATTCCCTTCCTTCGTGCATCCCTCTCTTTCCCTCTCTTTCTCTCCCTCGTTTCGCCACCTGGAGCCCCTGCACGTCGACAATCAAATCATCCGTCAGCTTAAAAATCCAAACATCTGCTGCGGCATATATAATATAATAATCTAAATATATATCATCCATGTATATTTATATATCTGCGTCCATGTATATATGCAGAATAACGTATATCTATCATCTATGGGTGTGTGTATTTATTTACTTATGTACATATCATGTATGTAAATATGTAAATATATCTAATATATATATAACACATCAGCAGAGAAACATAATTATGTGCATGCATGCTTCATATATATATATATATATATATATATATATATGTATATATAATCCTTCAAAGGATATATATATAATATATATAATATATATGTATATATATATCACCACATAGGCAACTACATACGACAACATACACCTTCAAAGGAAACAATTATATATAAATATATAATTGCGAAACCACTATGTGTAGGCCTATATATATATATATATATAAATACATGACAATATATATATATATATATATATATATAATGAGAGCATATTATGTAGGTAGGTTTGTGCAAACATAAATATATAGTAAATACGCCAATGCATAGACCTATATTATATATATATATATATATATATATATATAAACATCAAATAAATATATATAAATATTTTACTATATAAAAACATATACAAAGAGATTATCTTCGAATGTCAAAGCGTGAAATGATTTCCGATATTTTTCATGACACAAAAGTATGTCTTGGACCACCCAGGTGATCCTATGTATACCTGGCTATTGTTCTTTCCGTGCAGCTAATAAGCACAGATGCGATGTTGGCAGCAATTTCACTTGCAATACATTACAGATTCATCTCAAAAAGTCATTCTTTTCAGCCGCGGCTGGGTCGTGAGCGCATCTGAATAGTGGCGCTATATCAAGTTTATATTGTTTCACGAACTGATATTCAACTTCTCTAGCGCAAGGGTACAGTGCACATTGTGGCAACCGATGGCGCTCCAAAGACAGGTTAAAATCAGTCGAAATACCAGAACTCCATGCGACGAAAACAGAGAGACAGCTAACGTTAAAATTCTGTGGATAATTATTATTGTCGTATGAAGCCAAGAAGACAAAATATATAGTAAGTGTACATGAAGGTGTGTATGTATGTATGAGCACTTGTTATAGCGCCCCTTCAAGACTTCTACTCAGAGGCGTTCCCGACTACAGCGCAGACACAGAATCGGAGTTTCACGCCGAAGCGTGAGACCAACCAATTGCGAGTGAAGGACTTGCCCAGGGTCCCTACGCGGTGGCTTGAGGTGGATTCGAACCCGCAACCCTCTGGCTGCAAGGCACCGAACATACCCCTATACCACCGCGCCCCACAAGGTATATATATATTATATATATATATAATATGAGGACATAAATAGGAATACATGAAGATATATATATATATGTATGTATATATATACGTATGTGTGTATATATACACTTAATTATATGATGCATGAGGACATAAATACAAAGAAATAGGAATATATGAAAATATATAAATAGTACTCCTGATGCTGATTAAAACAAAATTAATATTAATCGATTAATCTGCTAAATTTAACTTCGATTAATCTATTAAATTCGATTAATTTGGCATCTGTTACGTAAAGCACGACAAACTGTTTAAAATGTAGTCACTGAGTCAGTTACTACAAAAAACCTTAATCATTCTGCATGCTGAAGGTGATACGTCTGCCATGTGTTTGATGCCACGGTGAGCGATGAAGACAGTTAATTTTGTCGCCACCTGCGACTTATCATCTTACGCCATACTGTTTACTCCGGAAATAGGTCGCTCGACATCATGAAAGAGGTAAGAAATTAATAGAACTAGCCAAAATTAATCTGTTAACATTTTTAACGATCAATCGCTAAAATCCGCTGCCATAATATAATTATTATACATAAAGATATATATACACTGTGTCCGGAAAAATTCCGACCCCCTGAGATACGAATGAGAGAACTAGTAAATTGTCATCAATTTTTAAAATTCCAAAAACAATTTAATCCTGAAATATTAGTGAACTATAATTTATGTTCAAAATGTCCGCCATTGGCTTCAACACAAGCTACGGGACGCACACGCCACTGACTAACGGCAGCATCGACGACCAGTTGATCAAATTCATCCCAAGCATTAACAATTCGCTCACGGAGTTCTTCAATGTTTCTGACCTTTGTCTTGTATACCTTCTCCTGCATTATTCCCCAAATTTTATAATCAACAGGATTTAAGTCCGGACTGTTTGGAGGCCAAAGATTTGGAGGTATAAAATCTGGAGTCTCCTTTATCAGCAGTTCGACAGTTTCACGTGCTCGGTGAGCTGGAGCACCATCTTGTTGAAATGTGTAGTAATCTGAATATTGCCTGATATCAGGTAATAATTTTTCCAACAACAAAGAATCTCGATAGTAAGCTCCATTTATTTTAACGCCAGGTTCTATGAAATGTATGTCTGTTTTACCAAGAGCAGATACACCAACTGAAACCATTACTGACTGGCTGAATGTTGGGCGAGTACTAAGCAAACGATTAGCTGGGATGTTTTTCTTCAGAGTTCCGGTGGCAACGTACAGACGATCATTTTGACTGTTCTTTGGTGTGGCGATGGTAAACAACTTTTCGTCTGTAAACCAAATAAAGTTTACCATATCATCAGGATAGCGATCTAACAAAATCCTTGAACGCTCGAGCCGTGCTTCCTTGTTGGCTTCTGTTAATTCAGTCGCTCGTCTTTTCTTTAAACACTTTAGATGAAGGTCATTTTTGACAATTTCGTGCACTGAAGTTTTTGAAATTCCAGTCTCTCGAGCGATTTCTCTTAGCGTTAGATGTGATTGAGGTCGATCTTCTTGACTTAAAACGAGATCCTCAACTTTTTCGATATTTTCAGTTGGCCGTGCAACTCTCGGTCTACCGCTACCCTTGCGACGCTTACACGATTCGGTTAGATCAATTTTTCGTATAAGGTACTTTAGTCCACCTAATGTCCAACCCTTGTTCGGAAATTTTTTCAGAAACTTCTTGGCTCCATATTTCTTGTTTTGGCGTAAAAATTTTATAACAATTTTGTCTTCCTCGCTAAACGCCATTTTCTTGCAACTTTGTTTACAAAATATAAAACTCAAATACGTCACTATGACGTAAGTTTAAACGGGGCCGTTAATACATTACAAAGAATTTCGTTTGTAAGTATGTGAAGATGAAAATGCTTTTGTATTTTTTAAATCGATTATTATCTACTATAGTTTTTTAACCACATCTGTGGGGGTCGGAATTTTTCCGGACACAGTGTATATAATATGAGGATATATATATATATACATATATATATATATATATATAATATGAGGATATTTGTAATAGGAAGATTACGAAGCAATATAATAAATGAATATATATATATATATATATATATAATAGAAATATAGAAGATATATAGACAATAAGTACATAAAAATGACTACACAGACATGAAAAATATAAAGTAATTAATAGAAAAATATGTATGTATTCATGTATTTAATACTTGTATAGCGACGGTATTTATAATTATCACAGAATTAATGGCTGGAATAATTATACATTAAATGATATTAATTTAACCAAACAGCCAACAACACGCAACGTCTTTCCAATTCGTTAGGTCCTATTGTTTGTAATGGCCTCCCTTGGGAGCTGCGCCTAGATCTTGCACTGGCACGCTCTATGGCCATTTGAAAAACATACCAGTCTTTGTCGGGGAACGCCTCTGAAACCTTGAAGGGGCGCTATTATATAGATTCTTGAACGGATGAATGGCCTACTTAAAAATTTTTTTAAAATATCATTTTGATTAATTACGAATTGGTGAATTTTCTGTGGGAGGAGGGTTATGTCATGAAACTTATAAATGGGGTCCACGTAACATCTGTTTAAAAGTAATCTTGTGTAATATAGTCATAATATAATTAGGTCTATGTATTAAATACATAGACCTAATTATATTATGACATAGGCATTTAAAATTAATTTAGCATAATACATGCATATTTTTAGTCCTTCAAAGGATATATAATATATAATATATATATATATATATATATGCATATATATATATATATATATATATATATGCATATATATATATCACAGCATAGGAAACTACATACGACAACATGCACCTTCAAAGGAAATAATAATATATAAATATATAATTTTTAGGCATATATTATTGTTATTTAGTGTTATGATAAATTATAATAGGTGACCTAATTCTTAACTAATGTGGACTTTATTACAACATACCTTGGGCCTAATGATTGTCTGCCTGCCTGACTCTGGATTTTGACCCCCTGCCTGTCGATTTTGATTTTATTGAGCGCCTGTGAATAAGCTGGTTCCCGCGACTTCGCTTTTGTGGGCGCTGTAGAAGTTCCGAGTTTACGATTACGATTATCTAATCTAGGCCTAAATTAAATCCTTACTTGATAAATGGCGTAGTATTACCGAATATGGGCCAAATACACTATTAATTTAATCGTTCATTTAACATGCAAGGATTATCACTTATTGGGAATGGTAGTTTAATACAAATTCTTCTAGTCCCTCGTAGCAATTTAAAAAATCATGTTTGCTTGCCCAATCAAGGTAAGGATGTTCATATTAGTAATCAATTTAATTAATAATGGTGTGCGGCGCTTGGCTGTGCAACTGGCCTGAATAAATTATGATAATGTAGGATTATCAGAAATATGATAATGAGCCTGTATTCGTGCGCACTGCTGTTTACACTGGATACTATATCCTTTCGCTCTAAACATTTAACCATTCCTCGCATACTTACCACAATAAGTAACTCAAAATCCATCTTTCCACCTCAATCACATACTTACGAACCTTGAAAAGTACAAGTATCCGAAATTTTTCCACCGAACTTCTTTAATCGCGGACGTACTCCAAGTCAGCGTATAATTTCCTTTTAGCTCGCAAGGATTTCGCTTTCTGCCGTGAAAAGTGACCAAACTGGCAGAATTTTCCACGTCTATTCCACCTATTCCACCGTCGAAGCCTCGGACGAGACTGGTTCTTGCGAAAGACTGGCTCCCTGTGCCGGCTTTAGGGGAGGGGGGGTCATAATTTACATTAAGTACTATTTTATGGTAGCAAACCGACCAATCAGATAAGTGAAACGGTGTCACGTGACGGGCTATAAAGGCCGCGCGCCGGACTTTATTATCGAGTAAATCAACGGTTAATTGCAACATGAAAACATAAAGCAGACATACATAGAAGGGTGATGAGACGAACATCCAGAGGTACATGGAACATACACACACATACTCAGACATAGGGACAAAGATACACCCATGCATTGTAGATATATATATATATATATATATATATATATATATATATATATATATATATATATATACAAAGAAACATATGAACATACGAAGACACATGTTACATATAGAATATACTGACTTACTGACTTACTTCATATATATATATAATTATTTATTATATATATAATTTTAATATGTGAGCATGTGTGAAGACATATATTATATTTATTTTCAAATAATTCGAATTTATGTAAGCATATAAAGATATAAAAAGTCAAATTTACTGGTATACAAACACAGAATAAATATATATAGATACATAAATATTTTCTACACCTATATACAAATTGCGTTATTACAAATTACGTTATTACATTATTATTATTATTAGGCAGTTTCATTAAAATATAAACGCATACAAAAGCATCCAGTGAAAAGAATTTTCAAAAATCACACACAAAAGCACACACTCACAATCATCTAGAAAGTAAATAGCAAGAACCTACTCAGGTTAGTTTATATAAAACATAAACATATAATACTTATATACATGTGGCTATGTACTTTATTACAATATGTATATTCATATATGATGCATATGGCTATACATATACACAACATATATGCATGACATGTATACATCTTTGTAAACATTTATGTATGCATATTTTGGCAGCGGATTTTAACGATTAATTAATCGATTAATTGTAAAAAGTTTTAATCGATTAATTTCGGCTTGTTCGATTAATTTTCTTACCTTTTTCGTGTGAATACATATATGTATATATATAATGTGAATATAATATATATACATATGCATACATACATCCCTACAAATGCAAGGAGACATACACTTGCATACACATTAATATACATGAACGCGTAAACCTGTCATATTGCCACACAGAATACATAGAACAATAATAAATACATGCATAAACGTGATACTTGTAGTAGGCCTACGTAAAGCAAAATGACCTACAAGAATATGAAGCCAAATGTAGTTTGGAAAATTCGTTTACATGAATATTATTAATTAGTAACCTCCGCTATCAAAAGCACAGGGCATCAACCGATGGCGCAACATAACCAGGCCGTTATCAGGTTAATACCTGGAAGATCAGCGCGTAAGTTAAGAGTGGCAGTCTACGGTGGATTAACAACTTAAAAGCACGCAAGGCAACAATTGACAGAAGCGTTTCAAAACTATATAGCATCTCCTGGAAACGTTTTGAAGGTGTCGAAAGATTGCGTTATATGAAATTATTATTATTATTCCAAAGTTTAACGTCGTCTTATGACAGCAAAGGCCGTTGATGACAATACAGAAATAAACAATTCAATGAGTACAAGAAACTTATAGCATCCGAATGGCACCATTAAATGTGTCAAAACGGAGCTTTACAATTTCACTATTACTCAAATTTTTGGCGACATGAAGTAGTTCAGCTGATTGTCTATATCCTGACAAAAGGATTTTATGCAAATTATACAATATTATTATACGTTAATTGTTCCCAAAAAAATGTAAAGAGTACTTTTTTAAAACTGTTCATACATTTAACACAATGTAATAAAAAAATCATTATTTAACAAAGCATACATTATTAAAATTCTTTAAAGTTTGGTTTCTTATAGATTCAAATTAAAACTACAAGTCTCTTATTATATCACAGTGCTGCAGTATTATGCAACATAATTGTTAATCTGATGCAGCTGTCAAACCAAGTCATATATAATTGAAGAGCCAAAGTTGAATGGTAGTAATACAGTAATATAGATACTCATTAACTAATAAGTAGTATTTATAATTTTCTAACAGCGGATTCTTATTATATTACGTAATGGTGGTTTTTCTGTTTTAACGACTAGTTGTGTGGTAACAAAGACCATTAGCGTCGCCCTCCTCCTTTATCCAGGCTTGGGACTGGCACTGTCAGAAAGCGAACAGTGGCGGAGTTAATAATATGTAATATGACATACCATATTATAAAATCAACAGTTGAGTCTAAGTTGTCTGTAAGTGTTTCATGACGATTAATTATAGATCCATGCAAATAAGCGACATTGTTCCATGCTTAATATAGCATCGGTTTGCAACGTTTTAGAGGTGTCTTAGAATTTCAGTTCGTTACACAGAGACCCTGTGGCGGATGAGCGATTTGAATAATGTGTTACTGAAACATGGAGGCAAAGAGTTACCGCGTTTCAAAAATATATAGCATCAGCTTAGAACGTTTTCAGGGTGTCGAAATAGTAAGTAAGTACGTGCTTTATTGAACCGCCTGCAAACGCACTAGTGCGTTATTTAAAATAAGCGACTCTGTTCCATGCTTGATATAGCTTCAGTTATCAACATCTTAGAGGTGTCTAAGGTGATCAGTCCGTGAGACAGAAGGGCAGCCTATAATGGTGTATAAGCAATTTGAAAGAGGTAAGTCTTAAGTTTAGAACGAAATAAGTAAAATTTACTGTGCAGAGTGGACAGACACAGGAAGAGAGCGTTACTGAGCAGAACAGGCAGATACAGAATGTTAAAAAATCTAGTTCCAGCAACAGAAAGAGCTCGTTCACCAACTTCCGTTATAATAATAATATTCTTTATTGAAACAATTAGCGCAGTGTATTGCAGGCTGTCTGTTCTGTTAGTAGTTAAGATTTATGTCTTCTGTCATTTGTGTTCTTGTGAATTGTTTCAATTGCATAACTGTACACTGTTACTGGTTGCGATGTGTCAACCGGATTGCTTCAATAAAGGAAGAATTATTATTATTAATCCGGTTGACAAACCGCAACCGGTAACAGTGTACAGTTATGCAATTGAAACAATTCACAAGAACACAAATGACAGAAGACATAAATCTTAACTACTAACAGAACAGATAGGGGGCCGTCCATAAATGACGTCACGCTATTTTGGCCGATTTTTGACCCCTCCCCCTCGTCACACTTCGTCACAAAAGGTTAACACCCCCTTGAAAAATGACGTCACAAAGCTCTGACCCCCCTACAACCAAATTTCCATTTGATAATAAAACATGTTTCAAGTCACATTTATTGTCATTGTAATAAGTATTTAAAAATCTGATGGTGAAAAATATTTAAATAATTAGAAAATTATTAATAATGGTGCCCGTATACATTAAAATAATAAAAAAATATGAAAATTTTAATACTCAAAATTAGGGCTGTTATTTTAAACTTAAAATGTTGTTAATTGTTAAATTTAATTACACAGACCTGATGTGACGTCACACTTCGCTGACCCCCTCCCCCACGTCACACATCGTCACAAATTTCCGACCCCCTCCCCCCTAGGTGCGTGACGTCATTTATGGACGGCCCCTAGCCTGCAATACACGGCGCTAATAGTCTTAGGTAAGACCAGAAAAAGACATAAAAATTACGTGGTTGAACAACTAACAAGTCTCGAGAATAAGGATTCATTTTAAGGATTGTGGCTGATAATTATTAATGCAGTGTTTGAACCCATGACAGTCTTTCAGAAGACATGTTGGAATGGTGTCAATAAGATCATTCCAGATAACTTTTCGAACCTTTGCAAGAGCTGCTGACTGAAATCAAACCAAGGCAGGAAGTGTCGAATCTAGATGAAGAAACTCGCCTAAAACAGAGAAAACAACCAAATGCGGTAGTCTACCGCAAAAAAAATCAAGAATGTACTTGCATGACCGTGGCCAGTAAAGCTCACAGTAGGGACAAATGTAACGTCTCCCGATGTAACACTTTGTTTAAGCCCAGTCCCTAGGTTTTTGAAACTGCAGAAATTGGCCATTAAATTAGTTAAATATGCTCTCTCACAATGTCTATTGTTGCTGAATCAATAACCGGCTCAATCATTCAGATAACTCTGTAGCGACGGGGTCTAATGTACAAGGTTTCAAACGATGGTGCACCAAAGACAGGCTGTAATCCGGATTACTGTCTTAGTTCTATAGCAGGATTTTGGCTAATTAGTGTAGTTCAGTAGTATATTACTACACTGTAGTAGTATCGTGACGCACTACTATTACTGTTGCTACTACTAGTAGTAGAGTTGTCGACAATTCCTGTGTATATTGTCATGGACATGTAGGTTCTTTGTGGCTGTTTAATTGTTTTAGTTATTTTCTTCATCTTTCCTTTGGTGGTGTTTCGTCCGATTAAAGCGCACTTTTTAGACACCTTAAAAAGGGTATAAACTGTTGCTATGAAAAATGGAACACGGGGAACGAAAATGCAATCTATTGCCAGGTCTACTAAGTATATTCTCGTTCTTTGGTTTAACGGCTCAGTGTCATAACAAAGATGATTAGCGTCGCCCTCCTCCTTTCTGGGTGTTTGAGACTGACACTTCCCGTGCATGGGCAGCGACGAAGTTGACTTGTTAACGATTTGGAAGAAAAAATTTCAATCGAGTTACCTATGGAAAATATCGCTTATAATATAATGTCGGGGATGAACGATTTAAAGGTGTCTTTGTCGACAGTAGAAACTAAAAATGCTACTTGTGTTCAGTAATTCCCTCCATCCCTCACTCCTCGCCGCCATCCCATCCCTCCATCCATCCATCCATTCATCCATCCATCCATCCATCCATCCATCCATCCATCCATCCATCCGTCCGTCCGTCCGTCCGTCCGTCCGTCCGTCCGTCCGTCCATCCATCCATCCATCCATCCGTCCGTCCATCCATCCATCCATCCATCCATGCATCCATCCATCCATCCATCCATCCATCCATCCATCCATCCATCCATCCATCCATCCATCCATCCATCCATCCATCCATCCATCCATCCATCCATCCATCCACCCCTCACTCCTTCCCCCAACCACCAACCAACCCAATCCACCCACCCATCCATCCATATACTCGTAAATCCGTCCGTCCGTCTCTTAATCCGTCCCTGTGTCTGTCTATTTGTCTGTCTGTCTACGCTTGGCAGAACACGTCTCTTTGCTGTCATGCATCTATGAATTTATGGAACAGTCTTTTTTGCTTCCTTTCAAAGACGATTTCCTATTCATTCATTCGTTCATTCGTTCTTTCAATCGGTCAGACATTTGTAAGGACGTCAATAATTAATGCCTGTCCGCCTCCCTCTCACTTTGTCTGCCTGCCTGTCTGCGTGAGTGTCTGTCTGTATAAAAACCCGTCTGTCAGTCTGTCTGTCAGTCTGTCTGTCAGTCTGTCTGTCAGTCTGTCTGCTCTTGCAATCGTCTGTCTGTTTTGGCTACATTGTAGTCTGGTCTCATGACCTTCAGACGAAATATTTCAAAGGAAAGGTCATTCTCTTCTCACTCAACCATCATGTCTTTCATCGCCAACGGCACATAGGCCTGAGTCTGTCTGTTTGTCTCTATGCTTGTCTCTGTCCGTGTGCCTTAGTCTGCCTGTCTGTCATAGTCTTCCTGTCTGTCTGTCTGTCTGTCTGTCTGTCTGTCTGTCTGTCTGTCTGTCTGTCTGTCTGTCTGTCTGTCTGTCTGTCTGTCTGTCTGTCTGTCTGTCTGTCTGTCTGTATGTATGTCGTCTTCATCTGTCTGGGTCTCCTTCTGCCTCGCTCTCGTTTTCTTTGTCTCGCTCTGTCCTTAATCTCTCCTTTTCATACTCCCTGTACGTCTATCTCGCTCTGTGCCTCTGGGTCTATCTCTGTCTCTGCCTCTGTCTCTTTCTGTCCCTCTCTTCTCTCGTCCTCTGAGCGTCACAGCAAAGACTGAATGAGCAGAGAACGCCATTGCCATCTGGCGAATGAAAGAATAATTACAAAAAATATGCTCCGGTGTTGGGCGTCAACTCAGGTACGTTAAGGTAAACTACGGTAAAGTCAGGAAAAGTACGGAAAGGTAAGGCTAGATAAGGTAAGGTATTATTAGGGTATGGTAGGGTAAACACTGTGTTGTCTCTTCTATTATGAAAACGCAGTTGGCAGCCATCTTTTGGGAATCAAAGCAGAATTGTAATCTGGTAAATTCTAGTGATAATGTAAAATATGGTAAGGTAGGAAAGGTAGCACAAGGTCATGTCCCGGCGGGTCATGTACGGTAAGGTGTGGCAAGGGTAAGAACAGATGAAGTCAGATGGCAAGGCAAATTAGGGCAGGGCAGAATAAAGAACATGTATTGTTGCTTAAAGACAATGCCAGCGCCAGTCGGGTCACGTGTTCACATGTTTATAGACTGAAAGGTCAGACGTCACCTGTCAAGGTCGAGTGTTCCGAAAATACCTTCGAACACCTTTTTGGAAGCTTTTGCTGATTCATGGCCTCTTCTCAAATGAAAACAGCCGACGGCGGGAATCTGGAAAATATCGGTTGTGCGGAGAATTCCGTGGATTGGAGAGGTTTGTGAGGAAAGATGCTTGGCGAAGGAGGTTGCTGGTTGTGGAAGATTGAACATAATATCTTCCGGGTATATCAGGATTGATTTGATTATTTTTCAAAGTAATGATTGAGTCAGTAGACGAAAGTTAAGATGATGTTGATGTTGTTGTTGTTGATGATGATGATGATGATGATGATGATGATGATGATGATGATGATGATGATGATGATGATGACGACGACGACGACTACGACGGCGATGATGATAGCACTTTGTTTATATACACACACATACACACTAACACACACTCATACATACATACATGTACATAGATACATACATACCTACATACATACATGCATACATATTACATACATACATACATATTCATTCATTCATTCATTCATTTCGAGTACTTGTTATAGCGCCCCTTCAAGATTTCTGCTCAGAGGCGCTCCCGACTACAGCGCGAACACTGAATCGGAGTTTCACGCCGAAGCGCATGAGCAATTGCGAGTGAAGGGCTTGCCCAGGGTCCCTACGCGGCGACTTTGAGGTGGATTCGAACCCGCAACCCTCCGGCTGCAAGGCACTGAACATACCCCTACATATATACATACATACATACATACGTACATACATACATGCATACATACACACATACATACCTACATACATACATACCTACATACATACATACATACACACACATACATACATACATACATACAAACACACATACATTGTTACATTCATTATTAATGGCAATAGATCCGAGAGCGTTGCTACGTCTTCGACTGAAACAGTCCGAATGGAAAGTTAGCGTTCACTGCTTCCATCTGGCGAGTATCTGATAATAGGTCGCAGAGGGCGGAACGCACTTATCAGAAGACCTCCCCCACGGGCTTTCCAAGACTTATGGGCGCATTTGCGGATTATTGCGAGTCCAAACCCTCCGTATATCAAAGCGCTTGGGTCTGCCTACCACGGCTGGGTTGTTCCATGGCTGGTTCTATGCGAAAATCTAGAAAAAAGACCGGGATTATCGCGAAATTACAAGCGAATGCGTTTATAGAATCGACTCTGGTTGGTACAGCTGTTTTTGGAGGGTTTTTAAGACCACGATTGCATGGAGATTCGTTAAATACTAGCTGGCATTAACGATTTTTATTTTGTATAGAGGAGAAAATGCGCTAGAGACATGGTTCAAATGTCCATAGGTTATGACGTTTTGTTTTTCAATGACTTGGTGGATCGAGAGTTTAATGACATTTGATGACAACAAAGGTCGATGACGTTGACCGATATTTATTATATTATTTTAGACTTAACACAGCTCTTTTTTCATCTTCACATAATAATGAACCAGCAGCCAGTGATAGTTGTTAACGGTAACTTATTATTATAACCACAGTTTAACGTCGTCTTATGACATCAAAGGCCGAAAAAAAAAAAAAAAAAACGGTAACTCCGCGTCGCTGCTTTCTCTTATAGGGTGAATATCACACTCAAAAGAGGTGTGTAATTATTTTGATAATTGTTACACAAGACTATTATTTTTACTCCAAGACGTAATATAACCTAATAGGTTTATTTTACGACAGCGTTATAAATGATCCAGATGACTTACTTACTTACTTACTTACTTACTTACTCACTTAACGGCAGCTTATGACAAAATAGGCCGTTGCAGCCGACAAAGATTATTTTTGGCATATTACAGCTCTATAACTGTCAAGTCAGCAATAGTCAGGCTGCCCTGTTCGTTCCGATGCCAGGTAAAAATCCGGGGAGGTCAAGCCGAGGTGACAGCATGGTGCTTCGATGGTAATCGGTGATGATGGTGGTCGTGTGGTGGCGCAGGAGTAGGATCAGGATCGGATAACTTAAAGAGTTCGGTTTTAACGACGCTGCGTCATAATGAAGATGATTAGCGTCGCCCTCCTTTTTGTCTAGACTTCGCACTGGCACTACCACAGGACGGATGAGCTCCCGATTTGTGCAATAGTTTTACTTTAAAGACACTGTATGATTACAAAGATAATTATCGTCGTTAGTTTGGCGATGAGTCATGCAAAAGATTATTATGACATTTACAATAATTATATTGCAAATTTAGACACCTTTAAAATCGAGCTCTCATGTGCTATATATATCCGCCTGTTCTAATTTTTGTTGAGCAGAAGAAAATAAATAACTTAGAGCCACTGTATAATTAATAACTTCTGAAACTTAAAGCAGAAAACTGTAGAAACCTTTCATGAACATTTAAACTAACATTGTACGGACACAGTATAATAATTAATAACTCTCATAACTGAGTTACTCCGCAACTGCTCGTACTTTGGCAGTGCCAGTTCCAAGCCTGGAGAAAAAGGAGGGCGACGCTAATCATCTATGTTACGAAACAGTCTTCAAACAGCAACTAATCAATCAATAACTCTCAGAACATTATTACCTTTGGATTCCATTTATTCTTTCTCTTTACCGTCCATGTTACGGAGGAGTCGCTAAAATGAAAATATATAATCAGTCAGAGTAGGCCTCGTAAAACAATAATATGCGAATTCACCGTCAACGGCCCTTTAGGCCACAAGATGTCGTTATACAACAAAATACTAAGATTAAAAGTTAGGATAATTTACACACCTTTAAATCAGTTGTTTCTGTTTTTATATATAAAATGCAATTTCAAGAATTATTTTACCACTGTTTGAACTCTAAAAGTGCCAGTCCCAAGCATGGAGAAATGACGAGGGTTACGCTAATCACCTTTTGCTATGACACAGTTTCATTATATAGCAACTAGCAAAACTGATGCATTATGTATTTTATATCTTACGAACATTGAAAATTGTTGAAAGTAAATTTGTCGACGTCAGCTGCCTTTGTTGCCATTATAGGTCGTTAAACTCAGGATCTATCTATCAGTAATGCTTAACCCTCGGGCTACCAAGGGGGTTATTACGACCCCCCTAGGTTTTTGCTTCGAAAACTTGTTCCATGTGGAATATAATTTTGATAATTATTTAGGTAGCTGTAGCAGGATCTTTTGCGCACATTTTGAGGTAAACATCATTGTGATGTCTCATGCCATTCAAAAGTTGCACCCGATATACCCGAGGTACCAGGGGGTTTGATACGACCCCCCCTTAGTTTTTCGTCTATAGTGTACTCATTTTTTTTCCTGGAAGAGAAACAAATATACCATTCTTTAGAGGGAATGTAGGGCTTCATTTGCGTACTTAGATGTTTGTCTTTTGAAAACCGGAAGTGATCAAAATAAATAATAATACGCGTAATATGCGTGAAAAATGGATGAATGGAAGGACTCCCCCTTAGTTTTTTGTCGGTAGCGTATTCATTTATATTCCTGGAAGAGAAACAAATATACCATTCTTTAGAGGGAATGTAGGGCTTCATTTGCATACCTAGATCTTTGTCTTTTGAATACCGGAAGTGATCAAAATAAATAATAATACGCGTAATCTGTGTGAAAACGGCTGAATACAGCATCACAACGTAAACCGATATATATGTATGGATATATATATATATACGGATGTATATTTATACGTATATAAACATATGTAGGGATGTATGTGTATCTTGGATACATAGATCAGTTTCAAAACACACATAATTTTATATTTCTTTATCCAAAAAGTACAAAATGTACGCAATAATATAAAATATCGCTAATTAAGGGGTTCCGATGTTAAAAGTGATGTAATTTCGAGGTGCATTCACATAATGTGCAACTAAATATACCATTCTGTGCAGAAATGAATGCTGAATCCAATGCTGTATTACAAGTTATGATATGTGAAACCAAACACGAAATCCAGGGGGGGGTCGTTTAAACCCCCCCTCCTTGGTAGCCGATGTCACAAAAAAGCTTGGTAGCCCTAGGGTTAATATGTTGAAGATAAACGCAAGATGACGTTAACGGCGTTGACAGCCACAAGTGGTTGTTACACACGGGATACTACTAATATGAAGAAAAGGTGGGATAGAGAAAAATTGAAAACAAACAGCAAGGCACTATCAGATAAGATAGAGGAAAGAAAATTGATGACAACAGATGGAATAGACTAAAGGAGGTTGTGAATACAGCAGCAGTGGAGACGATAGGATTCCAGAAGGGGGCAGCTCCTCGCAAACCATGGGTAACGACAGAGATGATACATGAGATGGAAGAAAGAAGAAAATGGAAGCATCAAAGCACAGAGAAGGCAAAGAGTGAATATAGAAGACTAAATAACCAACTAAGAAAAACAACAGACAAGGCAAGGGAGCAATGGTGGGAGGAACAATGTGATGATCTTGAGAAACTACAAGCAAATGGAAGACATGACCTGGTATATGAAAAGATTAAAATACTAACAAGGAAACAAAGTGGAACTAGAGACATTGCAATCAAAGATAGAAATGGAAAGTTATTACAGGATCCCGAAGAAGTACGAAGTCGATGGAAGGAGTATGTAGAAGAACTATATAAGGGTGAAGATAACAGAGATGACTACAAAGAAGAAGCAACGCAGAGTGAGGATGACATGGGACCGGATTTGCTGAAAGAAGAGATACTGGCAGCCATTGGAGAAATGAAAAACAATAAAGCTGAAGGAATTGATAACATCCCAATTGAAATGATTAAAAACTTTGGAGAAAAGGCAATGAAAGAATTAGTACAACTATGCAAAGACATATACAACACAGGAGTATGGCCAGAGGATTTCTTACAGACCATTATGGTTCCGATAAAGAAGAAACCAAATGCAACAACATGTGAAGACCACAGAACTATTAGCCTACTAACGCATGCATCCAAAATCGTACTAAGAGTGCTCACGAAGAGAATGCAGTCAAGGGCAGAAACAAATGACTGCTTAGGAGAGGACCAATACGGTTTTAGAAAGAGAAGGGGCACAAGAGATGCAATTGGAGCGTTGAGGGTGCTGACAGAAAGAAGCATACAGCATGGACAGGACATCTACATTTGCTTTGTGGATTATGAAAAGGCTTTCGATAGAGTAGATTGGAAGAAATTAATGCATGCACTGAGAAGAATAGGAGTGGACTGGAAAGACAGAAGACTCATAGGAAACCTATACATGGGACAGAGAGTAAGAATAAAAATAGAAGGAGAATTCTCAGAACCAGGAGTGATAGGTAGAGGAGTACGACAAGGGTGCCCACTATCACCAATTCTCTTTAACATCTACATTGAAGAATTAGTACGAGAGGCGATGGAGGAGGTGAAGGAGGGCATAAAGGTGGGAGGAAGATTGACGAAAGCACTAAGATTTGCAGATGACCAGGCGATGTTGGCAGGTAGCCAGAAGGGTCTACAAAAAATGATGGATCGGCTAAATAAGATCTCGAAGGAGTATGATATGAAAATAAATATCAAAAAGACAAAGATCATGAGGATAAGCAAAGGAAAGGAAAGAACAGTAAAGATCACTATAGATGGTAAGGAACTGGAACAAGTCGGAAAATTCTGTTACCTAGGAAGTATGATCACAACTGATGCAAAGTGTCATGTAGAAATAAAGAGAAGAATAGCCATGGGAAAAGATGCCTTCTATAAAAGAAAGGAATTAACCCTCAGAGGCTAACCTATAAAAAAATCACACATTGGATAACCTGGGGTGAATTTTTCACCCCTCACTATTTGAGGCATGTGATATAAAATTAAACCATGTTCGATCAACAATGGTAATTGTACCAAGTTCAACATAAAACTGCAAAACTAGGAAACCTAACTAAAGTCAACTATCAGCACAATCATCGAGTCTACAGTCATCTACACACAACTCAAGTAACGCTTTGTTGCATGCGTTCCACAGACAAAGTTGCTACACATATGACAGCGAATACTGGTTTTATTGTCCTTCTGGCGGCTGCATTTATGGCAACGACCTTTGCAACTGCTCAATGCTCATCTGCTGTGTGTCGCATTTTGCTTTCTTGACCGGCTTTCCCTTTACATATTCCAGTGCTCTTTTCACATATGGCTGAAATGGCCACGGTATGACGTCAGTCACGTGACCATTCATCCAAAATAAGTAAGACAAATTATATGGAATTAAGCAAAAGTCATCTATGAACAGATACACAAAGGCGCAAGGCATAACTCCAAAGCTGTAAAAAAATTCAGCGCAAATACTGACAGTGGGGTGAAAAATTCACCCCAGGTTAGCCTCTGAGGGTTAATGAGAGGAAAGCTAAATAAGAATCTAAAGAAAAGAATTATCAAGTCTATGATATGGAGTGTGGTGTTATTCGGATCAGAGACATGGACTCTAAGGAAGGAAGACATCAGAAGATTGGAGGCTTTCGAGATGTGGATATGGCGAAGAATGGAGAGAGTCAGCTGGATGGATCGGAGGACAAATGAAGACATACTACAAATGGTGGACGAAAAAAGATCCATGATAGGGATAATACGAAGCCGACAAAGAAAATGGTTGGGCCACATCATGAGAGGAGACTCCCTTCTAAGAATTATAATTGAGGGAAGAATGGAGGGGAAGAAGACACGAGGAAGACCGAGAATGATGTTGTTGGACTGGATGTTGGAGGAAGACTACAGCAAACTAAAGGAAAGAGCCAGAAAACGTGATGAATGGCGAAATTGGACGTACGAACCTGCCTAGCAAGGCAGAGAACCAAAAGAAGACTACTAATAATGTTGCGACAAGCTTAGACACCTTAAAATAGCTTTACACCGACATTATACATTCGACATTTTCGTCTCAACTCCAGTTGTTAGAACGACGGGAATTAGATAATTGTTGATGATGGTTCCGGCAGCCACAAATTGTCGTTAAAACACTAGACACTACAAATAATGTTCCGATCTCCTTAGACACCCTTAAATAGCTTTAAACCAACTCTATATAAACTACATTTTCGTTCAATTGTCGTCAAAAATAAATCAATTAGTAAAAAGGATGAAATCAATTAGTAAAAAGGATGAAAATCCTGTATTTTTAAAACTGCTTACACAGGATTACATGAGTAAATATAATTCCTATACTCATGTATATACAGATGGTTCTAAGGCAGATAGCTTAGTTGCTGCGGCCTATACTGTACCAAGCTTAGACATAGATAAAAAGTTGCGTCTTTGTGATAATTCCAGTATATATGCTGCTGAATTGACTGCTATAAAAGACGCATTTACCTGGATTGTAGATAATGAAAGCCAGGAACTTAAACATTTTGCTATATTTTCTGATTCTTTAAGTGCGCTTACTTCTCTAAAAAAATCTTTTTCTAAGTCCAGACCCACTTTATTGCAAGATACGATAAGAATATTTAATCAAATAACGATGAGTGAGGTACACTTGATATGGATCCCTAGTCATGTAGGTATACTGGGTAATGAAAGAGCTGATTTATTGGCAGGGCAATCATTGGAGTTACCCATAATTAACTCAACAGATTATCTAGAATTACAAGAAGTATTTTCATTAATTAAATCGTATATAATCTCTAAATGGCAGAAGGAATATGATAGTGATATCAAGGGTCTTCAGTATAAGAGCATTTGTCCTGTTGTA
Source organism: Aporrectodea caliginosa (assembly GCA_020284085.1). Classification (NCBI taxonomy): domain Eukaryota; kingdom Metazoa; phylum Annelida; class Clitellata; order Crassiclitellata; family Lumbricidae; genus Aporrectodea; species Aporrectodea caliginosa. The sequence continues at coordinate 3,609,994 of JACEVL010000019.1, read as the reverse complement.
GATACAAGCAATAAATTTCTAGATTTTGGTAGAAAAAAAGAAGTGCAAATATCCAGACTAAGACTTGGAAAGGTAAACCTTAACGAAAGACTTTTTCTAATGAAGAAGCACGAAAATGGATTATGCACTTCTTGTAAAGTCAAAGAAAATATAACTCATCTATTGTTGCACTGTAACAAAGAAAATATCTCGAATATATTAACAGATAAATGTGAAGTATTCAAGTTAGAATTTAATATTAGGACCTTGCTTGGTGTGGGCTGCTTGCAAGGTGAAGTCTTTAGGCTGGTGAACCTTATCGGTAAGGGAAGGGTTTTTTAGGTTGTAATGTTTATAATGTGAGTGGACGTTGATAGTTAGTTTTGCCCTTGTATAGACATTTTGTTAGGGTGTAATATGTGAATGCTTTATAAGTTTTGTTATTTTGAAGCCATTTGTATATATTATACTAACATTGCTTGTTTGTAATGATTGATTACCTATGTAAACATTTATGACTAAACTAAGAATTTCATGTCAAAATAACATATATAATAAAATTTAATAACCATTAAACTGAAATTAAAAATTAAAAGTGAAAGACTGAGAATATCAGGTCAGATTGCAGTGCTCTTTTCTGTTCGTGTCTTTAGCGTGTGGTGGGGAGCTGTCTGTTTCAGTGTGTGCCTATGCATGTATTTTGGTTATGATGTCTGGTTGCGTTGGGTGGAAAAAGGGAGGGAAAATGAAAAAAAAAAAAAAAATGTTTGAAAATTAAAAATTAAAATATAAATTTCATATCATAATTTCAGATGTTGTAAACTTCATAATTACAGGTTTTGTAAACTTGAAACCAATGCTGTTATATCATTGAATAGCTGGACTGGAAATCTGGTGTATATTATTGCTGTTTATAAGGAATCTTTTCATTTTACATTAAAAAATTTTATGTGTGATAATTGCTGCAAAACAGTGTATAATTTTCCTGAAAGACCATCTTACACTATATTATCTTATGCAAGTAACATTGACATTAGTATCTGAATTATAATATTATGTTGCTAAACGATGAATATTAGTGACATTGTAAAGTACTGTTTAGATGTCTTTAACTCTATCAATTTTGTTTCAACTGCATTGTACATAATTTTGAATTGTCGTCAACGGCCATAGATGTCATACGATGACGTTAAACCATGGAATTAAAAAAAAAAAAATTGTCGTCAAATAGAGCTGTAATATGCCAAAAATAATCTTTGTCGGCGGCAACGGCCAATGTTGTCATAAGCTGCCGTTAAACTGGGAAACCAATTGTCGTCAACGGCCTTTGATGTCATACGATGACGTTAAACTATGGAATAAAAAAAAAACGTTAGTGATCAACGACACTACTAGTATGGAATTTAAGGTGGACGTTAACGAATATGGTAGCTACAAACGCTAACACCAACAATAACCCCAACACTAATATTAACACCAACCGTAACACTAGCAGTGGCACTAACACCAACACTCTAGAATCTATGAATAAGTAGATCCGGAAGATCGGATATTAAATATCAGGATTTGACGAAGATTGAGAAGTGTTATAAGACGCTAAGACTCTTCTCTGTCTGCTCCTAACTTCCTTCACCTAACCCCTCCACAAAGCCCCAAGGCCTCAGTGGGCCAGCACACCCACCGTCTCCCACCACCCTCTTCGCATTGTACGATTTGCGAGGGTGTCTTAAAATTCCAATTGATTGACCCCTAAGATCACGAGCGCAGTGAATGATCCGTGTTTGTGGCGCCAACTAGCGAATGACACAATGAGCAATATCAAAGCGCGTGTTATTAATGTAACGTAATATGATACGATGTAAAATCGTCAATCATCGTCAGCAGTGTACAAAGACTCCGTCTAAATTCTCTAGAACATTAGCTTAATCTCCAGTGCTTAGTCAAATCAAATTCGCTAAAACTTCACAATCATGACTGCCTCAGGGCTAGCTTAAGAGTCTGCTCTTCTTCTTCTTAGAGCTCTATATCATCATCATCATCATCATCGTCGTCATCATCATCATCATCATCATCATCATCATCATCATCATCATCATCATCATCATCATCATCATCATCATCATCATCATCATCATCATCATCATCATCATCATCATCATCATCATCATCATCATCATCATCATCATCATCATCATCATCATCATCATCATCATCATCATCATCATCATCATCATCATCATCATCATCATCATCATAATCATCATCATCATCATCATCATCATCATCATCATCATCATCATCATCATCATCATCATCATCATCATCATCATCATCATCATCATCATCATCATCATCATCATCATCATCATCATCATCATCATCATCATCATCATCGTCATCATCATCGTCATCATCATCATCATCATCGTCATCGTCATCATCATCATCATCATCATTCTTGTTATTGTTATTATTGTTATTTTAATAGAGAAATCTACTCAAGAGTAGATATTGACGGTTGGATCTTGAATAAACTACGGTTGTGAAGTTCTATTAGTAAAACCCCATTTTCCTTCCACCCTGTTCCTTCCCCGTAAGGCCCCAATCTATACAGCTGACCCACACTCTTCCACCACCTCTTTCGTCTGGCCAGGTTTGCAAGGGCGTCATAAAATGTTAATTGAATTTTTCCCGCTTAGTGGATGTTAGTGGCGCCAACTAGCGAATGACACTGTAAGCTATTTCGAGGGCGCAGGATATTACGTTATCGATGAGTGAGGTTTGAACAGAATTCGATATTGCTAGAAAATCTACAACGGGTGTGAAAGTTATAACTCGTGAGTCTATGTTACTTGGCAATAAAACCAACATTATGCTGGATGTGCTTCATTGGCTTCCTCTACTGCAGCGGATCTCGTATCGGATAATCGCTTTGGTCTGGCGGTCCTTGCTGGGCCTAGCCCCTGCCTATCTACGCGACCTCTGCTGCCCTACCTTGGGTGCTGCGGGTCGTCGCTCTCTCCGCTCTACTGAGCGGGGCGTGCTCATGGTCCCTTTTGCCCGCACAGCTACTAAGCAGAATCGGGCCTTCTCAGTGGTTGGCCCCTCCCTCTGGAACGGGCTTCCCTTTGATGCTGCGCTTGTATCCCAGAATCCACTCTGAATCTTTCTATACTTGCCTCAAAACTGTTCTTTTCAGCCGTGCTGTGGTCGGGAGCGCTCCTGAGTAGTAACCTTGAAGGGGCGCTATATAAAACTTTGTAATGAATAATGAATGAATGAATTAACGCCACCACTGACACTAACATTGACAACACCACTAGTACACCCTACCACTAACACCTACACTACGAGCAACACCAACAATTGCACTAGCACGGTAGCACCAACGCTAGCATTAACATTAGCACTAACACCAACACTAACACTATTCCTCTGGTTTGATGTAGCACAAATCGCAGTGCAGAGGCGACTTTTCACAGCCTTTGACAGTTTTGTGCTATAGGCTAGGACAAAATGCCGCTATTTTTAGATTTAAGAGTCAAATTTCAAGAAAAATTGAATATGCTTTTCTTGCTTTATTTTGCAGGAATTTGCCGCCCCTTGAAAAATGTCGCATTAGGAAGCTGCCTACATCGCCTATACCTAAAACCGACTCTGGGCAGTGAAATATTTTGCTATTGACGTCACCGGATGACATACGATGTTAAACTGGTGGACTAGACATAAACTGGTAGGGGGTGCTTCTTGAGGTCACCCTGTTCTCAAAAGGCACCATCCTTGACAACAGATAAATTGAAGAATTTAGCTATTACAGCATAATATTAGTTTTATTTGACAGTGCACATGTTTTTAACAATAAAAGATCATACTAAGCGCATACTTGTTAATTTCATAATGATATTAATTATGACGCTACAAGCTAGAAACGAAAAGGGGGTGCGTCTTGTGGCACTCTCCCCTATTGACTTAGAATTCTACGATTTTAGGGTATCATCGATTTCTTTGACCCATTAAAAAAGACTTTTACGTTCTAAGCTATATATAAAAGTGCCTTATTTAAGTATCAATCAATTCTGCCACAATTCTGTGGTGGTGCAACTCTCAAGGATGGAAAAAGGAGAAGGGCGACGCGAATCATTTTTCTTTTGACACAGTGTCGTATAACGGCAACTGTCAATCAAAAGTAACGTCACTTTCCCATTGTTAAAAGACAATAATATTAAAAAATAATTTCTGTCAGAGTCAACGGCTTTCGTGTCCGTAAGATGTAATTAAATTCTGGAACCAATCCAATCCAAACGCAGGCTGTAGAAAAGCAGTAACGATATAATGTAATTTTATGTTGATCATAACGCTCTGATCAGCCACAAAATTTCAGTAAACACTGACAACTGCAATTACGGCACTATCTGCTTATACACCTTTAAATAGACTTCCATCGATGCTATATTATTTAGAAGCCATTCTCGCTGAAACGGTAGATTTCGGATGAATCAGAGAATTAACATGCAACATAAGGTCGACACGAACAGCCCTGGCGGCCACAAGATACGTTATTAAACACTGGATACTACTAACAATGTTACGATCTGCTTAGACACCCTTAAATAACTTTTACCCGACTCTATAATTAGAGTCAAAATTTTCCTGTAAGAGCTGTAATATGCCAAAACTAATCTTTGTCGGCGGCAACGGCCTATGTTGTCATAAGCTGCCGTTAAACTGTGGATCCTATCCTATCCTTCGAAGACCTGTTACTGTAACTCCGCCACTAGAGCTGCAATATGCCAAAAATAATCTTTGTCGGCGGGAACGGCCAATGTTGTCATAAGCTGCCGTTAAACTGTAGATCCACCCAACTCTAGTTATCTGGATCAAGAAATTGTTGTGTAAGTCAAGATCGTCGTTATTGTTCACGGCAGCCGCAAGACGTCCTTATACGCTAATTAACTCCGCCTTTGTTCATACTCTGGTAGTACCAGTCCCAGCCAGAAGAATGGAGGAGGGCGACCATAATCAAATTTGTTATGGCACAGGGTCGTTAAACAGAAAGTATAGCACTAAAAGAATATGTATGAAAACTTCACGCTTTATAAATTAAAAGACACCATTCAAAACGATAATTGCGAGAAAAGCCATCGGGGTGGTCGTACTCACTATGAACTATAGACTTAATCGTAATCGTAATCGTCATAGACAGCTGCTCGTCCTCCAATTGGTTAGAGCGCTTTCTGTAGACACCTTTAAAACAGTGTAAATCGACGCTATGCAGACATAGAACTGGAAAATTGTGTTGTTAATGGGTTCTCCTTAGACACCTTTAAAACGTTGTTCATTAGGCAATGTAAATGAAGAACCATGAAAGATATTTCAAGTCACTGTACTACTGTCGTCCTTCTCGGGGGTCTCTTCGGCAATCAGTCACCACTGGACATCGATCGCTCTACAAACCATGTAATACGACGCAGCGCTCGTGAATAAGCTGGTGCCCTGCGCTTAGCTAAAGAGTGGTTCTTTAGAAATCTGAAGTCTACAATTACGATTGCGATCATCAAGTTCAAATCCATCTCTACGGGTACTCCTATGAATTCCTAAAATCATCTAGCACACCCTTTATTTTCATTTTCCCAGAACTACATGGCGATTAAATAAACCCTTCACTGTTGATTCCGGATTTTGAAAAGCAAGAAGAAAGGACTCTTATGGCTACAGCATTGTAAGGGGTAGATAGATGAAGTGGCCTCTGATTCGTGCTATGCAACACAATGCTATTAGGTTACTACCACCCTTCGTAATTCACCTAACAAGAAGGCAAGCCATCCAAACCGTATTAAATAGTATTACTTTACTCGTCCAAATATCTCTACACCCGAAATACACCAGTGACTGCAGAATATTTTCTCGCCTTCTACGACTACACAAGCTGGAAGAGCTTCTGAACAGCCACCCTACCATCCGTGAAATCAACATTCGCCAGAAAATTGACTGTCTGTGGTTCGACGCTGACTGTTCCACTTCGAAACGGACAACTCGACAGCTCGAACGAAAGCTTAAACACTCTCCAAAAGACATGCATGATCTCAGTTTACTCAAATCACAAGCACTAAAGCAAAAGAAACATTTTCAACATAAGACCTCACCCTTTCTACAACACATAGAAGAAGCAGAGAATGACAGACACCTTTAAATAGCTTTCCAGCGACGCTATATATTCGCTTGATTCACTAAAATTGAGCTGTAATATGCCAAAACTAATCTTTGTCGGCGGCAACGGCCTATGTTGTCATAAGCTGCCGTTAAACTGTGGACACACACACAAACTCCAGTTTAAACACGGCCAATGGTAAATTCAAATGCAATATACCAAAATAATTACTGTCGACGGAAACGGCCTTTGTTGTCATAAGCTGTCGTTAAACTCTGGATAATTCCAATAAAATGTAATTTAAGGTCGACGTGAACGGCCCTGGTAGTGGAAGTCTCAGCCTAGCCATAGACAATGCAGGATGGCGACGCTAATCTTCTTTGTTTTATTTTAACACAGGGCCGTCGAAGAGAAAATATACCACACAAACAGCATGAATGAAAACTTCACGATTTATAAATTGAAAGCCGCCATTCCAAACGTTAAATGCAAGAAAAGCCATCAAGATGGTCGTATTCCGTATGAACTATTTAATCGTAATCGTAATCGTAATAGAAAGCTACTCGTCTACCTATTGGTTAGAAGGTTGTCTTTAGACACCTTTAAAACTGCGTAAACCGACGCTATACAAATTGTGCGATTAGACACCTTTAAAACGTTGTTCTCTGGTGCAATATATAAACAGAACCACTAGACCCATTTCAAGTAATACTTATTATTCGTCACACTGGTCTTTATGGCAACTGGACTTACGTCTCTATAGAACAGCATCGCTGGACAACCCCTATGATACGACGCAGCGCTCTTGAATAAGCTGGTGCCCTTCGTTTAGCTTTACAGTGACGATTTACAGATTTATAGTTCACGATTACGATTGTTCACATCAAGTTCAAATCCATCTTTATAGGCACTCATATCAATTCCTAAAATCATTAAACACAACCTTTTCCTCACAACAATACCCTGGTCAAATAAACCCATCGCAGTTGATTCCAACATTCGAAAACTTAACAACAAGGTAGACCTCACCGTTTGTGTTAAACAATGACATGTTTAAGTAAGTAAGTAAGTAAGTATTTCCTTTATTGAGAAGCACTAGCAAACGCACAGCACTGTACATAGCAAGATTAATACATTCAAACAAATAAACAAAAAAATTTCTATATACAACCATAGAATTGAATGAGAGGCTTTATTGTACAGAGGAAGAAGAGCTAGAGCTAGTCATAGGGGAAAAAGAAGGGTTTAAATAGCCAGATCTAGGGAAAACATATCGTTTATTTGTATAGCATCCGGGCAAGGAAGCATTTCTGAGACAGGTTGTCAAACATGGGAAGCTCACGATTATGGGACCGTGGCCGCAGGGAGTAGCGCGATTGCTTGATCGGTGGCAACAATTTATGCAGAACATGACAAGGATTGTGCAGAATACAGGCAAAGAGTCTAGTATCCGCATTGCTGCAGAGAGTCTCAAATGAGGGAGAAGATGGAGGTAAGTACTCCTGGCGTACCAACCTTCGGATAATTCCCTCAAGGACCTCCCGTTCCTGCACTCTCGCAAAGCCCCACCACACAGGCGAGCAATATAGCATCATACCAACCGTAGTGGCACGAACTACATCAAATAAACTGTCCCCGAGAGCCCATGCGACCTCAGGATCCGAAGTGCATAAAAGGACTGCCTTGCTTTTATGGTCAGACGTTTAATGTGACTAGAGAACCCAAATTTCGCTGTAAGCTCAACACCAAGAATATTTAGGGTTTGCACTCTTGCGATACCTTTTAGAGGAGGGGGAACATACCGATGGTACCCCGGGGACGCGTGAAAATTATCTCACAGGAATTGCTTGAGTTAAGCTTGAGGTTGCAACTCTGTGCCCATACACTAATATGCTCAAGCTCAATCTCAGTTGTAGTGATACTTGATGCAGGGACAGCAAGATAGCAATCATCTGCATATTTAAAAATGCGATTGCATTTATTAACAGGTTTTAAGTCAGAGATTGCAACTACGAAATCCATCGGGCCCAAACCGGAACCTTGTATAATACTTGCATTAATTCGAGCCAGAGAAGATATTACACCGTTAAACCTAGTGCAATGACTTCGATTATGAAGTAAATTCAAAATCCAATTAAAAATGTGATCAGGAATTGGGAGAGAAGCAAGTTGTTCGGCTAGATATGAATGTCTGACAGTGTCAAAGGCTTTGGAAAAATCCAATGAGACCAAACGTACATAGGGTTCATAGCATAAGGTTTCAAGGATGTGGTTAGATACAGCCATCAAAGCAGCAGCCGTTGAGCCCGTAGGTCTAAAGGCATACTGATCATCAAATTTGTGATTAGTGTCTGTGTTGGTGATTACCGGGTACATATATATACGGGTAACTATTTTTTCAAGAATTCTACAAAGGATGGAAGTAATGGAGATGGGGCGGAAATCCGATTCCATTCTTGGGCATGCCAATTTGGGGATTGGTGTAATACAACTTAATTTCCACTGTGGAGGAACATATGAATGTAACAAAGAATTTCTAAAAAGGGTTGTGATGGGTGCAGCCAACAGGTGAGCCATGCTGCTGAAGAACCAGGATGGGACACCATCCGGGCCCACGGAAGATCCACGGATATTTGTTAACATTGTTAACCACGTTTCAGATTGTCTAAGCTACATCTTGCGGCAGGCTGAAACGTTGACGTCGTCGTTTTCTATCACACTACACAGGTGAGATGAGTGTATCCACAGTTTCACGGCAGCTTATGACAACATTGGCCGTTTCCGCCGACAAAGATTAGTTTTGGCATAGTACAGTTCTAGGTGAGATGAAAATTATGATTTCGAATATAAATGATATCGGTAAAGCTAGTCAAAGGTGTCTAAGCAGACGAATAGAAACAATCAGAAGACGCCGGAGAAAGTGGTTGAGTCACGCTTCTGTGAGACTCATAATTGGCGCTATATAAATGTCTTGTTACATTACATTACATTACATTACATAGTGTTGGGATATTCTCTCCTAAGAACTGTTATTGAGGAATGAATGGAGGTGAAAAGTCAAAAGGAAGACCAAGATTGATGTTGATGGACTGAATGATGAAGGAGGGTAACAAGCAAGCAAAACGAGAGGGAAAGACAACGAGTAGAATGGCGCCGTTGGAAGTACGATAGCGTTGACGTCCAACTTACCTTACCAGGGTTAAATATTGAGCGAAAATACCAAGTAACATTATTAGCAGTATTGTGAGTTTAACGACATCTTCGTTGACGTCTAAAACTACATAATAATTATTGGAATATTATTGGATTTGATTGAGACACATAGACCGTTTGCACGAAAATAGCAATATATAGCATTGGTTGAAACGTATATAAGGGTGTCTAAGCAGATCGTAATATTATTTTATAGCATTAAATATTTAGCCACATCTTGTGGCTGCCGGTGTGTTACAGTCGACGTTACCATACAAATGAACTAGATGCTGTGAAGGGAGGTAGCCACATTGCTGAATTTATCAAATATAGTTTAAATTAAAGACTTCTTATGGCAGTGCTTTTCTTAACTATGTACCGCGACATCCAAGTCTGCCGTGAGCCTGCTCTAATGGTGATGAGCCTTGACAATATTATTTGGTTCAGCTTTTTGGTGCTAAATGTGTGAAAAACCAAAGTCTATAAATTCTGACATTGATCCATAACTATCCAGTGTTTCAATTGTCAAAAAGAGCTGTGGGTCGAAAATTTTTGCCCTCCTCCATCATCCAGGTTGGGACTGGCACTGCCTGGAACTAAGGCATGGACGTGCAGTTGCGGAGTCGTATCGGACGAAACGACATTATAATATTATTAGGTCTTCGAATTTTAACTGTTAATTATTCGATTAATCGTTCAAAGTTTAATCGATTAATTTCGCCTTGTTCGATCAATTTTCTTATTTATTTCTTGATGTCGATCAACCCATTTCTGGATTAAACAACATGGTAAACAATGATAATGTGAGAAGTTTGATTGAAAATTAATTCCGCCACAACCCTAACTGTGGTGGTGCAAGACCAAGGCCTAGATAAAGGAGGAGGGCAACAGTAGGGACCCTGGGCAAGTCCTTCACTCGCAATTGCTCATGCGCTTCAGCGTGAAACTCCGTCTCAGCGTCCGCGCAGTAGTCGGGAGCGTTTCTGAATGGGCAATCTGGTAGAGGCGCTATAGCAAGTGTTCAAATACAATACAATACAATACAATACAATACAATACAATACAGTGTCCTTAAACAGCAACTACTAACCAAGCGCGACATCACTTTGCTATTGTAAAAAGACTGTAATATGCCAAAAATAATTTATATAAAAGTCAACGGCTTTTGTCCTCATAAGATGTCGCTACAATCTGGATCCAATCCAATTTAAACGCTGGATGTAAAAAGCAGTGACAATAACATTTAAAGGCCGATGATAACTGTCCAGGCAGCCACTAAATGTCGTTAAACACTGACAACTGCAAATCACGGCACGATCTGCTTAGACACCTTTAAACATCTTTCCATCGACCCTATATATAACGCCCTTTCATTCAAACGCTAGTGCAGTGTCAAACTATGACTCGATATGCAATTTAAGATCGACGCGTATGGCCCTGGCGGCCATAAGATGTAGTAGAACCCTGTATACTACTAATAGTGTTACAATCTGCTTCGACACCCTTAAATAGCTCTCAATCGACTTTATATAGTCGACATTTTCGTTCAAATTCTAGTCCGGTAAAACAACTATTTGATGTGTAAGTTAGGATCATCGTTGCTGACCACGGCAGCCACAAAATGTCTTAAACGCTAAATAACTCCGCCTCCGTTCATACACTGGTAGTGCCAGCCCCAAGCCTGCAGAATGGAAGAGGGCGACGTTAAGCTTTGTTATGAAACAGTGTCACAAAACGTTAACCAGCCAACTTAATGGCTAATAATATAATAATAATATAATAATATCTTTTCTTTAATAAGCGCCTGACAAACGCACTGCGCTGTACATTTACATGTTATGCAATTGAAATTTTAACTACTAACAGAACAGACAGCTTGCAATACAACGGCGCTAATAGCAGCCTACAAAGCATATCCGCCCAACGGGCTTCTTAATCAGCCAGCGCCTGTTATAAACATCGTTCAAACTCCGCCACTGCTCGTACTTTGGTAGTGCCAGTCCAGAATGAAGGAGGGCGACGTTAATCTTCTTTGTTACACGGAGTCTTTTGCTAAATCTAAATTGTTTATAAGCAACTTTACTAACCGATGTATATTTAGTCATATTTAGTAATATATTTTATAATCCGCTTCTGTTATAGTTTAATTGTAAATGTATGCAATCGTTGTATACAATGCAATGGAGTGCGCTTCTCAGATGCAAAATAAAGGACACTTACTTACTTACTTACTTACTTACATGCTAAACACTTAATCTAATATTAAGAAACGACAATACTAAATGCACGCGACAGTTCTCGATAGCCGCTCACATAAAACCAATTTCAATCCAAGTGAAGTTTGATCAGAATTCGATATTTCTGGGAAAGCTACGGCGAGTGTCCAAGTAATGACTTTTGAGTCCATGTTAGTGGACAATAATGCTAACACTAACGCCACCACTAACACAGACATTGACAACACCACTAGCACTAACTCTACCATTAGCACAAACAATACCAGCAACACCAATACTTATACACAAACACCAATACAGAATATTTCCTATTGACGTCAACGGTGACCTTTGATGCCATACGATGTTCAACTGGTTGCTCGACATAAACTGGTAGTTGACTCCAATCTTTTTAGTAGTGACTTGGAGATTTTATGGCTTCATGGAATTATCGAATTTTACTCAGTTAAAAGCTTTCTAAGCTATATAAAAGTGCTATGTTTAAATATCGAACAATCCCGCCACAACTACAACCGTGGTGGTGCCAGTGCCAAACCTAGAGAGAGGAGGAGGGGACTCTAATCACCTTTGATATGACACTGTGTTGTTAAACAGCAACCAACATAACGTTATGTATCTGTGTAATATCACTTTCCTATATAATTGTAAAAAGGCTGTAATATGCCAAAATAATTTATTTCAAAGTCAACGGCTTTTGTCCTCATAAGATGTCGCTACAATCTGGATCCAATCCGTTCCAAAAGCAGTGATGAAATAATATAATTTAAGGTCGATGATAACGGTCCAGGCAGAAACAAGATGTCGTAAAACGCTAACAGCTGCAAATTATTGCACGATCTACTTAGACACCTCTGAATAGCTTACTACTGTCGCTATATATACATTCCATTTTGTTCGAACGCTATTCATGTGACGACTGTCAAAATGAGGAATTGTAATTATAATAATAATAATAATAATAATAATAATAATAATAATAATAATAATATGTTTTCTTTAATGAAGCGCCTGGCAAACGCACTGCGCTGTACATTTACATGTTATGACAATTAAACAATTCACAAGAACACAATTAAATGACAGAAGACATAAATCTTAACTACTAACAGAACAGCCAGCCTGCAATACACGGCGCTAATTCATTCATTCATTAATTCAGAGCATTTATATAGCGCCCCTGCAAGAAACTACTCAGGAGCGCCCCGGCCCAGCCACGACTAAAGAAAAAAGACTTGAGGGACTTGTAGAACCCTGTCAGATGGCTAACAAGTAAAAACGGAGCTTAAGTGGTATAGGTCATTCCAGATGGAAGGGCCAACAACCGAGAAAGCACGGCGCTGCCTAATAGCCAAGCGAGTCCGTGGAACAAGGAACTCACCCCTCGTCGCAGAGCGAAGCACCCGACGCGCTGGAACATCAGACACTGGGCGGCAAAGATCACGTAAGTAAGATGGAGAGCAGTAGCAGCCTCAAAGCATGTCCGCCCTAGGGGTCTCTAACTCGGTACCTTACGCTCTCTATGCCAGTGTGTTATCCAATGCGCTATCTGGCCCCCCCGATAGTAGTTACGATTTATGTTTATGTTTTTAGTATTCTCCAAACTTCTAAAGCGCCAATCGGAAGCCAGCGCATGGCACGAGATTCTTCACGAGCGCAGAATTAATATGTAAAGGTTGACGTTGACGTCCCTTGCGGGCGCAAGATGTTGTTAACACTGGATGCCTGTAATAATGCTTACGATCTGCTTGAACACCTTAAATAGTCTTCAACAGACGCTATATAAACAAACAGATTCGCTCAAAACTAATCAAAGGCTTCGAATGGCAGAATTCGTATGTAAGTTGAGATCGTCGTTAATATACACGACATACACAAGATGTCCTTTAACCCTCGGGCTACCAAGGGGGTGTGAGTTGCCAACACTGGCAACCAAAGGTGGGGTGGTTGCCAAAACTGGCAACCACCCCTTGGTAGCCAGTGTTACAAAAAAGCTTGGTAGCCCTAGGGTTAATGCTAATTAACTTTGCATCTAGTCATACCCTGGCAGTACCAATCCCTAGCCTGACGAAAGGAGGAGGGCGACGCCAATCAACTTTGTTATGACACAGCGTCGTTAAACAGTAGCTAAGCAGCCTAAACGCTAATCACGCAGCTGAATCAACCAGCGCCTTTTATTGTATTGTATTGTATTTGATCATTTATATAGCGCTTCTCATAGCATAAGCCTTTCAGAAGCGCTCCCAGTGCTAGGTACTCCGAGGAAAAAGGAAGGTTTTAAGGTGAGAGAAAGAGGAAGAGACGCTACTAGAGAGGATTGTAGAGCGTAGAGAAGGAGGATGTCGATTCCATAGAGAGGGACCTATGTACACAAAGGATCTGGATAGAGCCATTGTGGTCCTAACACGGGGAACAAAAAGGTCAAAGCCGGTCAGAGGATCTGAGAGGACGCTTTGACGTGGCAGAGAGAGGGCAGAGAATTTGGTGACAAAGATATTTTGGAGCAAGACCCAGTTGAGATTTGAGCATGAGAATGAGAACTTTAAATACAATGCGCACAGAGAGAGGTAGCCATTGAAGTAGTTCAGCCATAAATGTAGAGACGTAAGAGAATCGAGGGAGGCGAGCTATAAGTCTGGCAGCAGCATTCAGTACAGACTGAAGAGGAGATAGACGAACCAAATATATACGTCCTTTGAACACCGCCACTGTCAGTGCTCTGGTAGTGCCAGTCCAGAATGGAGGAGGGCGACGCTAATGATCTTTGTAATAACACAGTCTCATGACAGACTTGAGACTGTCAATGCCTGAGTATGGGCAGTGACAGAGGGGTCAAATAGGCAAATGGCGGAGTAGTTGTAGTTTAAGTTTAGTGGCACTATGTGATAACAAAGATCATTATCGTCGCCCTCCTCTTCGTCTAAGCTGGGGACTGGAATTGCATGGAACTAAAGCACGAACCTAAGTGCCCGAGTTAGGTTTCAAATATATAGCTCTGGTTTCTAGCTTTTTAAAGGTGTCTAGCAGGACGTAACACTGTATGCAGCATTCGGTGACAAGAGACATCTTTTTTCGGCTGTAACAGTTGACGTCGACCTTTCTTCAAGTTGTCTGCCTTTATGTAGATTCGAGCGTCCAATGGCCCAACTCCTCTCTGTGATGGGCTTTCTCCTTCAGTTTGCTCTATTCACCCGCCATCATCCAGTCTAGCTGCATACATCAGCAGTATACAAAAGATATTAGCAACGGGTCCAGGACAGAACCTTGGGGCACCTCAAAGGGCAGGGACCCACAGAGACTGGACGAGCCAAGGACCACTCTGATTCTCTAATTGACTTTTATCGTATCGTATCGTATCTAAAAATTTGTAGAGCGCCTCTCGCAGCATAGACTATTCAGAAGCACTTTCAGCGCGGAAACCCCGGGGAAAAGAAACGCCTTAAGAGAGCGAGAGGATATATGTGTGAGAAATCCCAGACATTACTATCCTTCGCCACACTCACATCTCAAAGCCTCGTACTATACTGCAATACCACAAAATACCGCTAAAGGGCGAAATATTAATACATAATTTAATTAATTGAAGTTTCAGATACAATAACCACATTCGCATATGAATAACGTTGTTTACTATTACACACCTTAAATTAGAGGAACAGTTGGACTATAATAACCATAATTTACGTTCAGTCGCTAATTGAAGGTGTTTTTTGGCTTTGTCGACGTCAACAGCCTTTGGTGCCATAAGATGTTAAACTCGGGATCCATCCAGTCGCCAATAATTATGGCATAAAACCGCTTCATTAGCTTAAGGTTTTGTCGATGGCCTTAATGGGTCTTTTACGTTGCCAGATAATTATACTCTTTTAATTTATGGCCACTTGAAAAGAACCAAACTATCCACCGAAAGGAACCTTAAAGCCATCGAAAGAGTCTTATTGGCCACAAAAAAGAACTGTTAACGGTTAAGTTTATAGACTTATATGTATACTAGACGTTTACCCGTCCTAAGACGGTTACAATGACCTTCGTAATGTATACAATAGGAGCGCCATCTACTGAAAAGTAATAAGTGTAGTCCCTCTGCCCTTGCCCTGCCTTCCCCTCCCCTGCACTCTAATTGTTAAAATTTAAGCGTTATATGAATATTGGTACATATGTGTTTAACAAGGTAGTGCGATGAAATGAGTCAGGTGAGGTGGAAAATTTATGCATAGCATAAAATTTCAGCCATTTTGCCATCTACCTACCAAAACTTATTAAAATTGGTGAAAATTTGACGAAGTTCTGACAGAAACAATTTTGCACAGTTTTTATTGAGACACGGTATATATAACGTCGGTAAAACGCTTTTTAAAGGTTTCTAGCAGATCGTGATATCATTTACAACATCTTTTGGCTGCCAGGGTCGTTCACGTAGACCTTTCTTCAAGTTCGATGCTCCTGGGTCTGCAGTCTGCAGACACTAATTGCGGCACTCATATCGATGATGGGCTTTCTCCTTCAGTTTGTTGTATCCATCACACAGTCCCGAAGTATCTGTCTAGATCTTCTCGATCTCCTTCGCTCCATGGTAGTTCTCTGCAGGGAATACCCTTTCAGTGTGTAACCAATCCACGACCTCTCTCTCTCTCTCTCCCTATGACAGTAGCCATGAGATATCTTTCCTCTTCCACCTCATACAATAACTCCGCTACTGCTCGTACTCTGGCAGTGCCACTCCCAAACCCGGATAAAAGAGGAGGGCGACGCCAATATTCTTTGTCACCACAACAAGGAGGGTAAACTGAAGTTAGCACTACTACCTGATACAACACCTCTTCGTTTGTTTCATATTCAGTCCAATGGACTTTTTCTGTCCTTGGTCATTTCAAAATCGTTCTAATATCCTCTTACCAATGTTATCCATGTCACTTATCCGTAGTACCATGCCACACATTGCTTTATGGTACTGCCACCCTTTGAAATTAACGTAACAAAAAGGCAAGTCGTCCCAACTGTATCAAAAATTATTATTAGAGGAATAAGTAGTTTCAATTGTTTAACGATATCTTGTGCACATGGCTGCCAAGGCCGTTCACTTCTACCGTAGCCTTATAAGCGGATTACAAGTTGGCGATGATGATGATTCCATTTGTTTAACGACATCCTTTGGCTACTATGGCCGTTGACGTCTTTGTGTTTCTATTGTATTTCCTTTCTGTTTGGCCCATTGGCTCTTTTTATTTCAATTCTCTATATTTTTTTCTTTTCTTTTTTTGTGTGTTTTTGTGTTTATTTTTTTCTGGCTGTTTCAGCTCTTTTTTTGGCTATACAGCTCTTTTTTGGCTATTTCAGCTCTTTTTTGGCTATTTCAGCTCTTTTTTGGCTATTTCAGCTCTTTTTTGGTTATATCAGCTCTTTTCAAATATGTTTATAAAGTTATTTACAGTATTTCTAAGTTTTCTATAATAACATGTAATGTTATTTGCAAACAGAATTTCAGCACATTAACAGTTATTTACATAACAGGATAACTTAATTAAACATTTCATTCAACATTTTCTTTTATATAACAATGCAATATTATTACAAGATGTAATAAAATTATTAATCATCATAATCAAATGACCCTTAATCACACATATAAGCACACTTGTTTTGTTTTAATTGGTATTTTAATCACATGGAATGCGTTCAGCTATATGTTTGTATTAGACGATTTGATATGATAATCATATTGATGAGAATAATTATAGTATTTTTCCTTTATTAATGATTTTAATAAGATTATATACTGTACTCTGCAAACATCCCACATCAAGCAGAGATTTTAAATTAAATTCTGATTTATAACTATTACATTTATCTTTTAGGATAGTTGAAATATTTTCCTTATTACATTCCAATAGGATATGTTCTATACTTTCCGTTACCTCACATGTATCACAAAACCCAGTAGGGTGTTTTCTCATTTGAAATAGTCTTTTATTAGTAATGGCAACACCAAGCCTCAATCTACTAATTTGTACCTCTTTATGCCTATATGGATCAGAAAATTTTATATTTGTAGACACAAGTGGGCATATGGTTTTATAGAATTTCCCTTTATTTTCAATGTTATAATCTATTTGCCATTTATTTATTATATAGTCTTTAATAAAAGTATTCATCTCTTGTATTTCTAAGTAACTTGTGGAATTAATATTATCTAAACTCAGTGCTTCCTTTGCTAATTTATCTGCTTTTTCATTACCTCTAATATCTACATGGCTTGGAATCCACACCATTTTTATTTGACTAGATTCCAAACTATTCAATTGCACCATCAGTTCATTAAATAAATTGGGTCGGGAGTCAGATTTGTTTTTCTTAATAGAAGTAAGTACACCTAATGAGTCAGATAGTATTACATACTGACAGTTCTTATTATTCTCAGTATTTAGTACCCATGTTACTGCTTCTTTAATTGCAGTTAATTCTGCTGCACAGATGCTGGAACCATTACATAATACATAATTACATAACAAGTTGGCAATTGAAAGAAAATCGATTTTAAAGCGCCCGTTGTAGTTCATTTAAAGGTATGTAAGCTGATTTTGCCGTGATTTATAATTACCAGTGTTAAGCGACCAAGGGACGTTTGCGTCGACCTTACTTTACATATTAACAAGATGCTATATTATAATACTAATAGTGTGGACGGACGAAGATTAAAATTTTCTTTTTCTTCTTTGGCCGCCGATTGGGTGGTCGACGGTCAAAACCTCCTCCACTGTTCTCTGCAGAGGTATTCGTTGTGCGAATCTCTGCCAAGATTTCGTCTTTTCGGAGTATCACCACCCACTCTTCTTCGCCTACGTTTTCTGCATCGGAGCCTCGGCTTTCTGCACTCCAAGAGATTTCAAATCGTGGACCTGCGTCGACTCATCCTGTCCAAGCCATGCGAATTGGATCGAGTACCAACGTTCTCTTCCAGGAACTAATCGAAGACCTCCTCTCCTTCCTCACAATTCTGTGCAACTGCTCGATCCGTGAGACGTGCCAACAACCACGTGATGAATGTTATTACAATTATGATCGAAAACGGGATTATATTCATTCATTCATTACGAAGTTTTACATAGCGCCCCTTCAAGGTTACTACTCAGCAGCGCTCCCGATCCCAGCACGGCTGAAAAGGACAGTTTTGAGGCAAGTATGGAAAGATTCAGAGTGGATTCTGGGATGCAAGCGCAGCATCAAACGAAGCCCGTTCCAGAGGGAGGGGCCAACCACTGAGAAGGCTCGATTCTGCTTAGTAGCTGTGCGGGCAAAAGGGACCATGAGCACGATCCGCTCAGTAGAGCGGAGAAAGCGACGACCCGGAGGCCGGAGCACCCAAGGTAGGGCAGCAGAGGTCGCGTAGATAGGCAGGGGCTAGGCCCAACAAGGACCGCCAGACCAAAGCGATGATCCGATACGAGATCCGCTGCAGTAGAGGGAGCCAGTGAAGCACATCCAGCATGTGGGGCGCGGTGGTGTAGAGGTATGTTCGGTGCCTTGCAGCCGGAGGGTTGCGGGTCCGAATCCACCTCAAGCCGTCGCGTAGGGACCCTGGGCAAGTCCTTCACTCGCAATTGCTCATGCGCTTCGGCGTGAAACTCCAATTCAGTGTCCGCGCTGTATTCGGGAGCGCCTCTGAATAGAAATCTTGAAGGGGCGCTATATAAATATCTGAAAAATGAATGAATGAATAACCTGAGACGTGGTCAAATTTATTCTTATATATCACGGTTGACTTGACAAATCATCGCTGAAGCGCACTTGGAGGCAATTTACCCACAAATAGACGAGACATTTGCAAGCAAGCGGTTAATTAAAATCCAATACATGTAAACATTCGTTCCGAACAAAATTTGGCGGCGAACGTATGTTCCGTCATACACACTGATGAAGCGAAGAAACAAGTGAAGTGACCAAAAAATCGAATATATGGCATCAGTTAAGAGCTTTTTAAAGGTGTCTAGCAGATAGTAACGTTATTTACAACATTCAGTGATTAGTGACGTCTTTTGGCGACCAGGGCCGATGACATCAACCTTTCTGCAAGTTGTCTGCCCCTGTTTAGATTCGAGCGTTCAATGGCACCTCTTCTCTTGATGATGATGGGCTTTCTCCTTCAGTTTGTTGTATCCATCTACCATCATCCAGTATAGGTCTTATTCTCGTTCTATTTCCATCCATGATAGTCCTCGGAATGGAATCCTTTTTCAGAGTGTTACCAATCCACTTCCTCTGTCTCGCTCTGACAGTAGCAATAAGAGATCTTTCCTCTTCCGCCTCATAAGACATCTCTTCATTTGTTTTATGCTCAGATGTCGCTCAGTCCAATTATCCTTTACTATCCTGCGCCACACCCACATCTGAAAGCCTTCTGATATCCTCCAACCTAAGCTATATAATTATAAAAGCGCTAGGTCAAAATATCACGTTGATCAAAATTATGCAAATAATACACATAGGTGACAATTATGGCTTTAGCCACAACAATAGAATACGATAACAACTAAATGGTACGTTCAGCTTACACACCTTTCAATCGCGTGCTATCATCACTATATATACTATATATACTAAAATTTCGTTATATTCGTTGATGGTCTTTATATCTCCTGTCCTTGTAGTGTCATTTCCTGGATTTGAAAAAGCAGAAGAGCGACGCCTGTAATTGTCTTTGTTTTAATATTAGGCAAAGTCGATTTATTTCAACGTCACTGGCAGTTATAAGATGTCTCGGAAACACTGAATACTAAATTTTTAGTAGTTTTAGTAGTTTAGACAACGTTAAATTGAATTTTTCAGTTGCAATAATTTTATAAATTGCGCTGATTTGCCCGTTTCGTTTCTATTATCAGCATAGTTGTATTAAATGTATTATGCCAGAGGTAAAAAAGTAGTTTGTACTCTGACAGTGCCAGTTCCAAGCCTGGATAAAGGAGGAGGGCGACGCTAATGGTTTTTGTTACCACACAGTGGTCGTTAAACAGTAAACAAGCAAAAGAACGGTGAGAACTGTTTAAAATAATTTATGTCGACGTCAACGGCCTTTGTTGCCAGAAGACGTCGCTAAACTCTTGATCCACCCAAGCGCCATAGATGGAAATAGCAGTGACGCATTAATGAGTAGGCTTCTTGAACAGGCGCTATATAAATCTCCGGAATGAATGAATGAATAATCAGTAATTGAGGGTCGACGTTATCGGCGCAATAGCAGCCAAAAGATGTCGTCAAACACAGGATATATATATAAAAATATTACAATAAGTTTCGACACCTTTAAATTGCCTCCAACAGATGCTATATAAGCAACATTTTCGTTAAAACGGTAGTTTCCACACTTCAACACTAGTATTATTACTAATATGCAAGTTAAGATCGGTGTAAACGTTCACGGAAGCCACAAGATGTGATAAAACACCAAATAACACTAATTACAAAACTAAATTAACCAGTTCATTTATAAAATTCGGGTATATCGCTAGTCCGAAATGATCGATTGTAGAACCCATTTAAAACGCTTCCATTCTAAACCATTATGTACTAAGCAAATAAAGCAATGAGCAAAAATCGCATCATTTTAACTCGACCACTACCCATACACTGGTTGTGATAGTCCCAGTTTGAAGAATGGACATTTTCGTTCAAAGTCTAGTCGGTTAAATCAACTAACTGGTGCGTAAGATATCCACTGCAACCTCAGGATGTCTTTAAACGCTAATTAACTCCGCCTCTGCTGATATTCACGCAGTGCCAGTCCCTAGCGAGGAGAATGGAGGAGGATTACACTAATCCGCTTTCTTCTAACACAGAATCGCTAATAAAGTATAGCACTTAAACAGCATTAATGAAAACGTCACGATTTATTAATTAAAAGACGCCATTGAAAACGCTTAATAATGCGAGAAAAGCCATTGATGTGGTCGTATTCCGGACAAACTACATAATCGTAGTTGTCATAGACAGCTGCTCGTCCACCAACTGGTTAGAATACTTTCTTTAGACACCTTTAAAAAGTCGACGCTAAACGATTACGATTACAATTATCGAGGCTAGAATATTTCTCGCTGTTGACCTGACAGAAGCGGAATCGGACGCAATTTACCCACAAATAGACGAGACATTTGCAAGAAAAAGGTTAATTAAAACCCAATAACTGTACACATTATTTCCGAGTGAAATTTGGCAGCGATAGGATGTTGCGAACTAAGAAACAATCAACTTGAAATGATTGAACGATTTCTAATATATATAGCCTAGATTGACAGCTTTGAAAAGGTGTGTAGCAGATCGCAACGTTATTTATAACATTCAGCGATTAGCGACATCTTTCGGCTGCCAGGGCCGATGACGTCGACCTTTTTAAAGTTCTCTGCCTCTGGGCAGATTCGATCATCCAGTGTCGCCACTCCTCTGGATGATGGGCTTTCTCTTTCAGTTTGTTGTATCCATATATCATCATCCAGTATAGGTCTTATTCTCGTTCTATTTCCATCCACGATAGTTCTCGGTAGGTAATCTGCTCTCAGTGTGTGTCCAATCCACTTTCTCTGTCTACCTCTAACAGTAGCCGTAGGAGATCTTTCCTCTTCCGCCTCATACAACAAGTCTTCGTTTGTTTTATGCTCAGATGGACTTTTTCTACCCAGCGACATAAGCCACATTTCAAATGCCTTTCGATATTCTCTTTCCAATGATTATCCATGTATCTGATCCTTACCATACCAGACATTGCCTTAAGGCTTAAGGTTACTGACATTCTTCATCTAACAATAAAACGCGCCATCCCAATTGTATTAAATATTAATAAAAACAATAAATAGTTTCTGTTGCTTATACTTTAACATAGCCTTTCTTCCCTACTCCTTAACAGCAGGTCTACATTTATCAGTGTAATAAATAGTTTCCATTATTTAACGACATCTAACGGCTTCAAGGGTCATTCACTTCTGCTTTAACTTATATAACACTGGGCAACAAATAATATTTTTTGTTTGCTACTCAGAACTTTAGAACTGTTCTTAGCTAAATTTGGGGCGCTGATTTCAAATATGAAATCGAAATTTGGCTAGCACGTCAGGTTTTTTAGGTACGCATAAGTGAGGTTCTACACAATTGCGACCTCTCAACTCATACTATCAGAGAAAGTAAAGTATTAAAAATGTATCGGACATTGCTTTTGCGCTTGTTCTTAGCTAAATTTTGGGTGCTGATTTCAAATATGAAATCGAATTTGGCTACCACGTCAGGCTTTTCAGGTAACCATCGGTAAATAGGCGCAACCACTCCATGGGACCCGTGGGACGCGTCCCCCCCCAACTTTCGGATAGGCTTGGACGGTCCCCCAACTTTTGAAAATTGTGAGACAAACAAGAGCCCAAAATGCACTCCATTTGGTATCAAATGCTCAATATTGCGTCGGCTTCTGGGGCTTCTAATGGAAACTATTAATGCCAGTATAGTACAAGGCTCTGGCCTTGGACACCTACTGATTTTGTCATAGCCATTTCTAGCCTTAAACCTGAATACAGTGGAAACCGTCTCCCTAAATATGCCGAGGATAGCTACTTGCTGCAAGTTGCTGGTCCCTGCTTCCTGCATTGACAGAACTCTTTCTGAACTTGACCATATCTCTAAGTGGGCATCCATTAGCAATCTTAAATTAAACCATGCTAAGACCAGAGAAATGGTTGTCAAACGACCGAGGTCCAAACCTATTGCACTCCCTCCTCTCATCCCTGGCATCAAGCGGGTCCAGGAGATTGTTATTTTGGGTGTCACCATCTCTGATCGGATTGTCTTTTTGGCACACATGGACAAAATATGCTGCAAAACCCGAAAATTCATGTTCGCGCTACGTGTTTTGGTCGCCCACGGTCACCATGGTCAACGTCTCTTTGACGGTGTTAGAGCTACTACTCTCGTACGGGTACTTTATGCCTCCCCTGTTTGGTGGGGATTTGCCACTGTAGGGTAACATAAACGCCTTAAGTAAGTAGCTGTATTCTGAGAAAATTGACCCGTTAAGGCTTCCTCCCTGCCGACTTTCCTAGTTTTGCCAAACACTGTTCTATAGCTTATTTTACTCTTTTCCGTTCAATTCTCCCGTCCAGTTTATTCATATAAAAAAGTCACATTTTTCACAGATCTAGATGGTTTAGGTACTTTTATATCGAAATCATCGTTGAAAAATGTGAAGTAAATTAAAGCCAAAATGTACTCCATTTGACATCATACGCTCAAAATTGTGCCGGCTTCTGGGGCGGAGCCCCAGACCCCGATGGGGGAGCTAACGACGCTCCCCCATACCCCTATTCGTTAGGGGCTTCTTGCCTTCGGCAATCGCAGCTTCGCACCTTCGGCGCTCGCAATTCTCTTCCCCATCCAGACATTCTAGCTGGTCCCCCCAACTTCTGGACCGTGGTTGCGCCCCTGTCGGTGAGGTTCCACGGAATTGCGAATTCTCAACTCATACTATCAGCAAATAAAAAGTATATTAAAAATGTATGAAGAATTGGATGTTGTGCTTGTTCTTAGCTAATGTTTGGATGCTGATTTCAAATTTGAAATCGAAATTTGGATGGCACGTCTAGTTTTTCAGCTACGCTTCAGTGAAGTTCTACACAATTGCGAATTCTCAGCTCATATACTGCAAGCGAAAGCAAAGTATCAAAACTGTATCACACAATGCCAGGCATTTGCCTTCGCATTTGTTCTTAGTTAAAATTTGGACGCTGATTTCAAATATGAAATCAAAATTTGGCTAGCATGTCAGGTTTTTTAGGTACGCATCAGTGAGGTTCTACATAATCGCAAATTAGCGCAGTACATTTGCAGTATGAACTATGCGATGCGTACCTCAAAAACCTGACGTTCTAGCCAAATTTCAATTTCATATCCAAAATTTAGTTGAGAGCAAGCACAAAAGCAAATGCCTCATACATTTTTAATACTGTGTTTTCACTGATATTATGAGTTGAGAATCCGCAATTGTGTAGAACCTCACTTATGCGTACCTAAAAAACCTGACGTGCTAGACAAATTTCGATTTCATATTTGAAATCAGCGCCCAAAATTTAGCTAAGAACAGTTCTAAAGTTCTGAGTAGCAAAGAAAAAAAATAGATTTTTTGTTGCCCAGTGTTTATTATAAACGTGGAGTACAATACAACACACAACACAACACAATATACTGGGGCGCGGTGGTATAGGGGTATGTTCGGTGCCTTGCAGCTGGAGGGTTGCGGGTTCGAATCCACCTCAAAGCCGTCGCGTAGGGACCCTGGGCAAGTCCTTCACTCGCAATTGCTCATGCGCTTCGGCGTGAAACTCCGACTACAGCAGTACGTAGTCGGGAGCGCCTCTGAATAGGAAATCTGGTAGATGCGCTATAACAAGTGTTCAAATACAATACAATACAATACAATACAATGTAGGCGTATACAACTGAAAGAATTTCAGAAACCTTATAACTTAAAAACTGGACGTGATAGACAAAAACGGTTTCCGGATTTGGAATCAGCATATCAAATTTAGTTTGGAACAGGTGTTAGAATCCCAGTAGCAAAATGCTTGTTGACCGATGACATCGAAGTTGGCAATTAAACGAAAAATCTGCTAGATAGCGACTGTTGTAAGTTATTTAAAGGTGTGTAAACTGATTGTGCCATGATTTCTAGTATCCAGTGTTTAGTGACATCTTGTGGCTGCCAGTGGCGTTTGCGTGGATCTTACTTTACATATTAACTATATGAAACTCATAGTGTGGATGAACGGAAATATAAATCTATCTTCTTCTTGAAGCACTGGTCTGGAATTTTCACAACTTCATGCAATGATCGACTTTAAACCCCTTTAAAACATTTCCTACGTAAGCTATATATATATAAACTGAGAGAAAATACCTACGCCAATGCTCGTAATCTGGATGTGTCAGTCCCAAACCTTGAGAGATGAGGAGGGCGACGCTAATCATCTTTGTTATGACACAGTGTCGTTAAACAGCAACTAAGCGTCCAAACGATATGTAGAATATCACTTTCCTATTGTGAAAAGTCTGTAATATGCCAAAATAATTTATGTTGAAGTCAACGGCTTTTGTCATCATAAGCTTCTCTACTCTCTGGATCCAATTCAATCCAAACGCTTGCTTTAAGAAGCAATGGCGAATTACTATGTAATTAATTTTAAGGTCGGTGATAACTCTCCAGGCAGCCACAAGATGTCGTAAAACACTGATAACTAAAAATTATGGCACGATCTGCTCACACACCTTTAAATAGGTTTCAACGGATGCTATATAAACCAACAGATTCGTTCAAAATCTGATTAAATCTTCGAATGGGAGAATTGCTTATGTAATTTAAGATCGTCGTTAATTGAAACACGACAGACACAAGATGTCCTTAAATGCTCATTAACTCCGCTGATGCTCGGGCTCTCGCAGTACCAATCCCAAACGTCACGAAAGGAGGAGGGTGACGCAAATCATCTTTTAATCACACAGTGTCGTTAAGCAGCAGCTTAGCAACCTAAACCGTAATCATGCAGCTGGATCAGCCGGCTCCTTTTATATACGTCTTTTAAACACCGCCACTGCCAGTACCCTGGTTGCGCCAGTCCAGACTGGAGGAGGGCGACGCTAATGATCTTTGTTATAACTTAACCTCACGAGAGACTTGAGACTGTCAATGCCTGAGTACAGGCAGTGGCGGAGTAGTTGTAGTTTAAGTTTAGTGGCACTATGTTGTAAAAAAAAAATAAGATCATTAGCGTCGCCCTCCACCTTCATATTATAGGTTTTGGACTGGAATTGCATGGCACTAAGGCACAGACCTTTAGTGCCGGAGCTAAGTGTTATATATGTAGCGCTAGTTTCAAACTTTTTAAAGGTGTCTAGCAGATCGTAACATTATTTGCAGCATTCAGTGACAAGAGACATCTTTTGATTGCTAGGACCGTTCCCAATGTTTATTCATGTCTGTGATCCGTGCCACTGATCGTACTCTGTCACTGTCAGTCCCAAGCCTGGAAAAGGAGGAGGGCGACGCTAATGCTCTTCGTTATCACACAGTGTCGTTACACTGAAACTACTACTAGTTGATTCCTGCTTTCGACGTCATTTAACGTAAAGGTAGACCTCGCCCTTTGTGTTAAACAATTATTGCAGGGAAAAACTGCTAAATTGAGTATTAGCCTCTGTGTCTAACGGCTGATCTTCTTGATATTGTACTGATTTCGTCTTGGTTTTAGTGTTCCATTGGCTGATAAGACAGTAGACACCGTCGCATTAGATGTTAGTACTTACAAGTACAATTAACGACCCCGTGCCACATTAATTAAGGAAATTAAGGATGTTCACCGTTACTTTTCTTCTTAAAGCACGCTTCGGATTGTCTAACGACATCTTGCGGTTGCCTGAACGGTTATCATCAGCCTCGCCCTCCTCCAGAATTGGGACTGGCACTAAGGCACACACGTGCAACATCGTAATCATTTTGGACGATATTATTAGGGTTGCGGATTTTAGCGAATAATTACTCAATTAGTCGTTAAAAATTATCTGTCTTCATTGCAATACACCTTTCGATTGAAGTTCTTTTTAGAAAGAAAGTAGTAACTAACTCAGTGACTGTATTTTAAACCGTCCTTCACGCTTTACATAACATATACCAAAGTAATCGATTTAATCGATTACTCGATTTAAAAACTGTAACCAGTTCCAGCCCTATATGTATCATAGATCGTTGATAACAACTGGTTTGCAGATGTGTAAAATGCAAACTTCATAACCGTTGCAAGTTATGCTGTATAAAGACAGCTTTTGGCCGCAAGGGTCGTTGACATTGATCTTATCATAATGCTGGGATTGGATCCTCAGTTTAAAGGCAGCTTATGACAACATTGGCCAATGCCGCCGACAAAGATTAGTTTTCGCATATTACAGCTCAACCTAATGCTAGGGGTAACAAAACGGTCCTATTTATAGTGTTTCAAAATTTGAGTTAAAGGTGTCTAATTTTCAATACCTTGCAAATGTATATCTCTTGCATGACTCATCGCCATACAAAAGATGTAGGGAAGAAATGATTATCATTTACCAGTACTATATGATATAATGTTCGCCGTAAGACCCAGGATGTTGGGTGAGTCACTGATGTCGGACATTTGGCGGCGTTGGTTACGAATAAATTATCTCCATTGTCCTAGGTCATTTGTCACCAATTCAGCTGGTCAAGCCTAGTTGAGAGCATCGTTTACCTCAGTTTGGCTTACGCTTCTTAAATCGTACATGAAATCATGAATTTATATATTGCCACGTTAAGGGAAACTCGCCAGAGACTCCAACAGTACAAGCAGATTCAAATTGAATGTATATCAAAGTCTTACGAAAAGGAGGTTTATTTTATGATGCGAAAACTATATTTTATGCTGAAAATTGAATTAAAACCACTTATCGACATCTTCGATTAAGCTTAAGTTGTCACTCCCTAATATTTAGATGATAAAATGTAGTTCTTTGTACACCACTTTTAACTAAAATCACGCGCGACTTTTGATGATTTGGCCAGGAAATATCCGACCTCAATGGGCTACATCTGTGGGATAGAATGAATTGGTGATCTATTCAGACTCTCTCGGAGTGCTGCAGACCATCGAGCAAAGACAGCCTTTCACAAGACCTAATCTAATAAGGGACTTGCAGAGTTCCTACGAAATGTACAGTCGAGGCCGCCAAGCTGTGACCACGTTCGTCTGGACATACACCCGTCTGAGAATCGAGAGAAAAGAACAGAAGAGACTTCGAGATGAATGTTGCCACCAAAAATCAATCTGTGCATTCTGACAATGCGAACACGTGCAGTGGCGTCGACCTGGGACTATTATTACCGAAGGGATATGAAGTCTTATTTACCACCTAGGTTAGATATGAGTTTGTATAATCATCAGTTTAATTACATCTCAAGACGACATCGGCCGCATTGTAGTAGTAGTTTCAGTTTAACGACACTGTGTGATTACAAATATCATAAGCGTCGCCCTCCTCCTTCATCCAGGCTTGGGACTGGCACTGTCAGAGTACAGACAGTGACGGAGTTAAAAAACATTGTACATTGGCAATTTTCTTTCAATTGTTCAAGTAGCTACTATATTTCAGTCTCAGCTTTATTTAGTAGAAATGTATAATAATGTAGAAAAAGTAAGATTTGTCTTTTAATATGCCATTAGCACAAGCGGCAGATGACGCTCTGTTTAGTGCCGTCCAGAATAATGAGCTTCATGTTCTCCGTGGCCTCTGCCCAGTGCAACGTGAACCTTTATATAACTTCCCACAAAGGGCACACAATTTCCGCCTCCCTGATAAAGGACTCGATGAACTTTATTCCTAGAATGTTATATAAAAACATGTACCGGACATCGATAAGTAGACATACTGTCAACTGTTATTATTAACCTACAGCGTTCTGCCTGTTGTTTTCTGAAATAAACGAATATAGATACATACATTTTATTCCAAGGTTTAACATTTAACTTTACGTTACATTTTAGCCAGGTTATTTTGAGCGAGATAGTAAGATATGAATGATAGTTGCAATTATATATAGGTTCTATTAAATCTATATAAAGGTGTCTAAGCCGGAGCGGTTTATGTCGACTATACCTAGATATTAACTAAGTGATGTCGAGTGTGATAATAAGTTAGTAGTTTGTTAGGTTACCAAGAATAGTTTAGAAACTTTTTATGGCAGTGTTTCCCAACCAGGGTGCGGCGTAACCTAAGGGTGCCGTTAACCAGCGGCGCCGCCAGGATTTTAACTGTGTACGCACAATAACCCGGAGACGACACGTAGGCCGGGGCCCGGGGGACGAAGGTCAGTGGAGGGATACGATGAACGGGCGTCCGAAGGACGATCGCTGTGGCCTGCAGCGCCGAGCAGGGGAGGGGTTTGGGGAGGGGGATGTGCCCCTCCTCACTTAAAACTTTTTTGAATTTCCACACTGTAATTTTAAGCAGTCATCGGAACAAAATTGCTTCATCATTTCAATGCTTGTTGGAACCAGATGTCACTCGTTGCTAAGATGTAGTTTGAGTCGCGTTTGACTGCAGACAATACTAGCAAACCAGACACTTATTGAATTTAATATAAAAACTAGAAAATACGTTCAATTTCTAAGAGCGCTATAAGCCTTAAGGTAAACATATTGCTGACCAGACATAATTAGCATAAATAGTTTATAAATGGTACACAATCCAAACGAGAAGGATTCAACTACCGAATCGTGAAGCCATGAGGTAGGGCCTAACGATGTAGTTTTACTAAATGTTCAAGGAACACAACATTTTGAAATTTGATATCTTGAAATTTGACAGATAGCACTCGAGAGAAGCCATTTAGGTGTACAAATATAATATTTGTACACATATCATTTCAACAGTAGATTATACTCATTATTATATGATAGTATCATATTTTATAATAGTAAATAATGTCATTATACCATATAATATCAATAGATTATTTTTCTAAGTCGATAGAATATTTTCTAAATCGATAGATTATTTTCTAAGTCGGTAGATTATTTTCTAAGTCGATAGATTATTTTCTAAGTCGATAGATTATTTTCTAAGTCGATAGATTATTTTCTAAGTCGATAGACTTATTTTCAAAGTCGATAGACTTATTTTCTAAGTCGATAGAATAATTTGCTAAGTCGATAGACTTATTTTCTAAGTCGATAGACTTATTTTCTAATTATTTTTAAGTCATATTTTCTAATTATTTTCTAAGTCACATTTTCGAATTATTTTCTAAGTCATATTTTCTAATTATTTTCTAAGTCATATTTTCTAATTATTTTCTAAGTCGATAGATTATTTTCTAAGTCGATAGACTATTTTCTAAGTCGGTAGATTATTTTCTAAGTCGATAGATTATTTCATAAGTCGATAGATTATTTTCTAAGTCGATAGATATTTTCTAAGTCGATAGATTATTTTCTAAGTCGATAGACTTATTTTCAAAGTCGATAGACTTATTTTCTAAGTCGATAGACTAATTTTCTAAGTCGATAGACTTATTTTCTAAGTCGATAGACTTTTTTCTAATTATTTTTAAAGTCATATTTTCTAATAATTATTTTCTAAGTCATATTTTCTAATTATTTTCTAAGTCATATTTTCTAATTATTTTCTAAGTCATATTTTCTAATTATTTTCTAAGTCATATTTTCTAATTATTTTCTAAGTCATATTTTCTAATTACTTTCTAAGTCATATTTTCTAATTATTTTTCTAAGTCATATTTTCTAATTATTTTCTAAGTCATATTTTCTAATTATTTTCTAAGTCGATAGATTATTTTCTAAGTCGATAGATTATTTTCTAAGTCGATAGATTATTTTCTAAGTCGGTAGATTATTTTCTAAGTCGATCGATTATTTTCTAAGTCGATAGATTATTTTCTAAGTCGATAGACTTATTTTCTAAGTCGATAGACTTATTTTCTAATTATTTTCTAAGTCATATTTTCTAATTATTTTCTAAGTCATATTTTCTAATTATTTTCTAAGTCATACTTTCTAATTATTTTCTAAGTCTTATTTTCTAATTATTTTCTAAGTCATATTTTCTAATTATTTTCTAAGTCGATAGATTATTTTCTAAGTCGATAGATTAATTTCTAAGTCGATATATTATTTTCTAAGTCGGTATATTATTTTCTAAGTCGATAGATTATTTTCTAAGTCGATAGACTTATTTTCTAAGTCGATAGACTTATTTTCTAATTATTTTCTAAGTCATATTTTCTAATTATTTTCTAAGTCATATTTTCTAATTATTTTCTAAGTCACATTTTCTAATTATTTTCTAAGTCATATTTTCTAATTATTTTCTAAGTCGATAGATTATTTTCTAAGTCGATAGATTATTTTCTAAGTCGATAAATTATTTTCTAAGTCGATAGACTTATTTTCTAAGTCGATAGACTTATTTTCTAATTATTTTCTAAGTCACATTTTCTAATTATTTTCTAAGTCATATTTTCTAATTATTTTCTAAGTCACATTTTCTAATTATTTTCTAAGTCATATTTTCTAATTATTTTCTAAGTCGATAGATTATTTTCTAAGTCGATAGATTAATTTCTAAGTCGATATATTATTTTCTAAGTCGATATATTATTTTCTAAGTCGATAGATTATTTTCTAAGTCGATAGACTTATTTTCTAAGTCGATAGACTTATTTTCTAAGTCGATAGACTTATTTTCTAATTATTTTCTAAGTCATATTTTCTAATTATTTTCTAAGTCTTATTTTCTAATTATTTTCTAAGTCATATTTTCTAATTATTTTCTAAGTCGATAGATTATTTTCTAAGTCGATAGATTATTTTCTAAGTCGATAGATTATTTTCTAAGTCGGTAGATTATTTTCTAAGCCGATAGATTATTTTCTAAGTCGATAGATTATTTTCTAAGTCGATAGATTATTTTCTAAGTCGATAGATTATTTTCTAAGTCGATAGACTAATTTTCTAAGTCGATAGACTTATTTTCTAAGTCGATAGACTTATTTTCTAATTATTTTCTAAGTCATATTTTCTAATAATTTTCTAAGTCATATTTTCTAATTATTTTCTAAGTCATATTTTCTAATTATTTTCTAAGTCATATTTTCTAATTATTTTCTAAGTCATATTTTCTAATTATTTTCTAAGTCATATTTTCTAATTACTTTCTAAGTCATATTTTCTAATTATTTTCTAAGTCATATTTTCTAATTATTTTCTAAGTCATATTTTCTAATTATTTTCTAAGTCGATAGATTATTTTCTAAGTCGATAGATTATTTTCTAAGTCGATAGATTATTTTCTAAGTCGGTAGATTATTTTCTAAGTCGATAGATTATTTTCTAAGTCGATAGATTATTTTCTAAGTCGATAGATTATTTTCTAAGTCGATAGATTATTTTCTAAGTCGATAGACTTATTTTCTAAGTCGATAGACTTATTTTCTAATTATTTTCTAAGTCATATTTTCTAATTATTTTCTAAGTCATATTTTCTAATTATTTTCTAAGTCATATTTTCTAATTATTTTCTAAGTCTTATTTTCTAATTATTTTCTAAGTCATATTTTCTAATTATTTTCTAAGTCGATAGATTATTTTCTAAGTCGATAGATTAATTTCTAAGTCGATATATTATTTTCTAAGTCGGTATATTATTTTCTAAGTCGATAAATTATTTTCTAAGTCGATAGACTTATTTTCTAAGTCGATAGACTTATTTTCTAATTATTTTCTAAGTCACATTTTCTAATTATTTTCTAAGTCATATTTTCTAATTATTTTCTAAGTCACATTTTCTAATTATTTTCTAAGTCATATTTTCTAATTATTTTCTAAGTCGATAGATTATTTTCTAAGTCGATAGATTATTTTCTAAGTCGATAAATTATTTTCTAAGTCGATAGACTTATTTTCTAAGTCGATAGACGTATTTTCTAATTATTTTCTAAGTCACATTTTCTAATTATTTTCTAAGTCATATTTTCTAATTATTTTCTAAGTCATTTTTCTAATTATTTTCTAAGTCATATTTTCTAATTATTTTCTAAGTCGATAGATTATTTTCTAAGTCGATAGATTAATTTCTAAGTCGATATATTATTTTCTAAGTCGGTATATTATTTTCTAAGTCGATAGATTATTTTCTAAGTCGATAGACTTATTTTCTAAGTCGATAGACTTATTTTCTAAGTCGATAGACTTATTTTCTAATTATTTTCTAAGTCATATTTTCTAATTATTTTCTAAGTCTTATTTTCTAATTATTTTCTAAGTCATATTTTCTAATTATTTTCTAAGTCGATAGATTATTTTCTAAGTCGATAGATTATTTTCTAAGTCGATAGATTATTTTCTAAGTCGGTAGATTATTTTCTATTTTCTAGATTATTTTCTAAGTCGATAGATTATTTTCTAAGTCGATAGATTATTTTCTAAGTCGATAGATTATTTTCTAAGTAGATAGATTATTTTCTAAGTCGATAGATTATTTTCTAGGTCGATAGACTTATTTTCTAAGTCGATAGACTTATTTTCTAAGTCGATAGACTTATTTTCTAAGTCGATAGATTATTTTCTAAGTCGATAGATTATTTTCTAAGTCGATAGATTATTTTCTAAGTCGGTAGATTATTTTCGAAGTCGATAGATTATTTTCTAAGTCGATAGATTATTTTCTAAGTCGATAGATTATTTTCTAAGTCGATAGAGTATTTTCTAAGTCGATAGATTATTTTCTAAGTCGATAGATTATTTTCTAAGTCGATAGATTATTTTCTAAGTCGATAAATTATTTTCTAAGTCGATAGACTTATTTTCTAAGTCGATAGACTTATTTTCTAATTATTTTCTAAGTCACATTTTCTAATTATTTTCTAAGTCATATTTTCTAATTATTTTCTAAGTCATATTTTCTAATTATTTTCTAAGTCGATAGATTATTTTCTAAGTCGATAGATTAATTTCTAAGTCGATATATTATTTTCTAAGTCGGTATATTATTTTCTAAGTCGATAGATTATTTTCTAAGTCGATAGACTTATTTTCTAAGTCGATAGACTTATTTTCTAAGTCGATAGACTTATTTTCTAATTATTTTCGAAGTCATATTTTCTAATTATTTTCTAAGTCATATTTTCTAATTATTTTCTAAGTCTTATTTTCTAATTATTTTCTAAGTCATATTTTCTAATTATTTTCTAAGTCGATAGATTATTTTCTAAGTCGATAGATTATTTTCTAAGTCGATAGAATATTTTCTAAGTCGATAGATTATTTTCTAAGTCGATAGATTATTTTCTAAGTCGATAGATTATTTTCTAAGTCGATAGATCATTTTCTAAGTCGATAGATTATTTTCTAAGTAGATAGAATATTTTCTAAGTCGATAGATTATTTTCTAGGTCGATAGACTTATTTTCTAAGTCGATAGACTTATTTTCTAAGTCGATAGACTTATTTTCTAAGTCGATAGACTTATTTTCTAATTATTTTCTAAGTCATATTTTCTAATTATTTTCTAAGTCATATTTTCTAATTATTTTCTAAGTCATATTTTCTAATTATTTTCTAAGTCATATTTTCTAATTATTTTCTAAGTCTTATTTTCTAATTATTTTCTTAGTCATATTTTCTAATTATTTTCTAAGTCGATAGATTATTTTCTAGGTCGATAGACTTATTTTCTAAGTCGATAGACTTATTTTCTAAGTCGATAGACTTATTTTCTAAGTCGATAGACTTATTTTCTAAGTCGATAGACTTATAGAATTATTTTCTAAGTCATATTTTCTAATTATTTTCTAAGTCATATTTTCTAATTATTTTCTAAGTCATATTTTCTAATTATTTTCTAAATCTTATTTTCTAATTATTTTCTAAGTCATATTTTCTAATTATTTTCTAAGTCGATAGATTATATTTTCTAAGTCGATAGACTTATTTTCTAAATTATTTTCTAAGTCATATTTTCTAATTATTTTCTAAGTCATATTTTCTAATTATTTTCTAAGTCTTATTTTCTAATTATTTTCTAAGTCATATTTTCTAATTATTTTCTAAGTCATATTTTCTAATTATTTTCTAAGTCATATTTTCTAATTATTTTCTAAGTCATATTTTCTAATTATTTTCTAAGTCATATTTTCTAATTATTTTCTAAGTCATATTTTCTAATTATTTTCTAAGTCATATTTTCTAATTATTTTCTAAGTCGATAGACTATTTTCTATATTTTTTCTAAGTCGATAGACTATTTTCTAATTATTTTCTAAGTCGATAGACTATTTTCTAATTATTTTCTAAGTCGATAGACTATTTTCTAATTATTTTCTAAGTCGACTTAGAAAATAATCTAAGTCGATAGATTTTCATAGGCCTTTTTGAAAAATTATCGGAAACGACCTGTTGTAAATAATGACGTTACTGACGTTGTTTGCACTACTATGCTTAGTAAGTTAGTATAGTTTTCTTAGCCTACTACAACTAATTCACTAAATGCAATCTTCGAAAATTTCTCAGCGCCCACAAAACCCTTAGTCTTTCTTAATACCCCATTATTAAGTCTTCATTGCACACCCCAACTCCAAGTGGATCAATGACTGACCCCCAGTCTTTTTTCTACAATTCTCATAGGCCTACTAGAGAACAGTAGCCTAAGGTACGGGGAGAAGTGAGATCTGTTGGACAAAGGTCGGAGGATAGGCTAGTTTGTTTAATTGCTCGCGGAGGCCAATAATGAGGAATTCTGTTTTTGAACGGTTAAGATATAGCAGGTTAGCGGTCATCCAGGCTGAAATCTGAGTGATGATGTTGAGTAAGTGATTTAGTGCACCTGGAAGGGAGTGAGGCATAGAACGAGTATGCGAATATTACGAATATTAAGATTTTTAGAAATTGACTAATATTGACGAATATTAAAACTGGCCAACGAATATTAAGAATATTAATTTTTTAGTTTTTTTAATTCTTCAACATCCGGGATTAATTTTTTTTAAATCATTGCCAAAAATATGCATAAGAACAGTTACATATTACAGTTACTCAGCCAAGTACAGACCTATATGGTGGGTAAAATCATTCTTGACATTATATTGAGCGGCGTGGCTAGGTATTTGGGCGCCAATACCAACAATAGAGATTTCACTTTTTTCATTTGCAATTTTTCACTTCTTAGCCTTTCAGCGCGTACGCATTTGCGTAAGTGCGTACGCCTAACGGCGCCCCTGCCGTTAACCATGGTCTACGGGTGCTGAGCCTTGATGATATTATTTTGAACAGCATTTTGTGTAAATATATTAATAATAATTACTATTATTCTTTAATAAAGCGCCTGACAAACGCACTGCGCTATACAAGTACATGTTATGACGTTTAAACAATTCACAAGAACACAAATTACAGAAGACATAAATCAAAAAATGTGCAGCCATGCAAGGCACAAGCTCATTGTACTAGTTAGGGAATGAAGGCATGAGCGAAACCCAGGGGGCCTTACGGGTATCGAACCGGGTTCGTAAAATCTTCAGGCAAGTATGTTATCCATCATACTATCCCCCTCCCATGCGAAAAAAGAATTGATTACAGAGCCTGCCCGATCCCAACTGGGGCCCCTGGCAAAGCATACATTTGACACCCCACGGTCTACCCCACTTGAAAAGGTACATTGAAATCAATGATTATTTTAAACTAGATGTTTGCCCGTCCTAGGACGGTTAAAAACAATTTGAAAATGTCACTCTTTGCGTCATCACATGATGTATGATCAGGGCCGGCCCTAGCCCAAATGGCGCCCCAGGCAAAGCATACATTTGGCGCCCTCTGATCCCGTCTCCACGGTCCACCCCACGTCACAACTCAATGATGAACCCGCCAAAAGATTTACGCTCAACTGAGTTATTTATTTATTATTACTTTTTATTTAGTACACTCAACCCTGGATAATTTTGAATTTGGAGGGATGGTAACAAGCAAAAAGACTTCGAATTAGGCCTTCCGAAAAATTCAAATTACCGAAAAAGAAAAATTATTTATTAAAAAATTATTTGTTTTAGTAATCAGAAATCTGTTCTGCTTGTAGTTTTTCACCAACAGGTTTCAGTTTATCAAAATTGTATTTTTATAAAGCTGAAAGCAATTTAACCCTCATGCGACCAACTGGGGTCCTGGGGGACCCCAGCGCTGCATAGGCTTGTGCTACTTTTGGGCTATGAGATATTTTTTACGGCATTTTATGAATTTGTCACCTGGATATCGCTCACTGTTTACGTCTAGTGAAATCCGGATTTGCTCTTACGGTTATTTTTTAAATAAATAAAATCCAGTGGGGTCCCGGAGGACCCCAGCTTTAGCAGTGCATTTTAGAGAACTTAACGGTACTGTTTGAACATTTATTATGACAGCGAGAATTGGTCTGGCGCGATACAGTGCAAAAGAAGCACTACGAATAATTCTTGACGAGAGTGACGACAGCACAGATAATGACAATGACTCAGTTTCAGAGAATGATGATCATGTATCTGAGTACTCTGAACATAGCGATGTGGAAAGTGCAGATGACGAAGTCGACATAGGTGCGCAATGCCTACCTGCTCCAGCCAACAGTGGTCAAAACAGTAGGCCTATTTCAGTTGGAACAAGAGGTCGTGGTCGTGGTCTGCGTGGTAGAGGAGTAGGAAGACAGCAAGGTGTTGCAGTTCAAGCAAAATCGGCTTCAGGTCATCTGATGACTGGCAAAAACGGCTTTCTTTGGGAAACACAGCCACCGGCATCAGGCCGTCGGCGTGTTCAAGATATCATTCGAACACCTGCTGGTGTAACTGCCACATCACGGTGTGACACAATTTTTGATACGTACCAGCTTTTCTTGACCCCGGAAATTATTGACGGAATTGTTCTTCAGACGAACAGGGAGGCAAGGAGACGAATACGTGCCTGGAATGAACAAAATCCTGAAAATCAACGCGCTGAATGGAAACCTGTCAATGACAAGGAAATGATTGCGTTCATTGGACTCTGCATACTGGCAGGTGTCTACAGAGGAAATCATGAGCCACAGTCAAGCTTGTGGTCTGAGCGTGAAGGCAGGCCAGTTTTTGTTGCAACCATGTCTAGGACACGATTTCGCTGCATCATGAAGTACATGAGATTCGACGACAAGGCAACGCGTGATGAAAGGTTGAAACACGACAAACTGGCCGCTTTCCGTGACATATGGACAATGTGTACTGCTCAACTGCCAAAGTTTTTTGTTCCTGGTCCTGATCTGTGCGTAGATGAGCAGCTTGTGGCTTACCGTGGCAGATGCAACTTCAGGCAGTACATACCATCCAAACCTGCAAAATACGGTATCAAAATATGGTGGTGCTGCGACGCTGTCACTTCATATCCACTTACTGCGGACATATATCTGGGCAGACAGGAGGGAACTCAGCGTGAGACAGGACAAGGCGCAAGAGTAGTGAAACAATTGGTATCGCCATGGCGGCACAGTGGCAGGAACGTGGTGGCAGATAACTTTTTTTCATCTGTTGATCTTGCAGAGCAGCTACTTGCAGATCGAATGACATATGTTGGTACAATTCGTAGCAACAAACCTCAAGTTCCAGAGGCAATGAAGGCCAGGCGTGGGCGCCAGGAATTGAGCTCTTTGTTTGGATTTCATGACCAACTTACTCTTGTATCGTTTGTTCCTAAACCAGGCAAAGCTGTGTTAGCTATATCCACGCTGCACCACGATGCCACCACTGATGCTCAGATGAGCAACAAGCCAGAAATAATCCTCCATTACAATGACAAGAAGGCAGCACGTGAATGTACTCTATGCAACCGGCCAGTGTGTGGCGAACACAGTCAGCAGCAAGCTGTTTGTGATAGCTGCTATTAAAACTATTCAGTACAACTCATGACAATGTTTATTTCAGCAATTAGTTAGGTCATCTTGTCCAGTCTTGACACTCAGTAAAACACTAATTTTATCTTATCAGACTATTAGATGGTAAGCAATACCCAGGTAAACAATGACAAGTTAGAACTTTAACTTGTAGCAAAATAAAGTGACGTTTCAACAAGAGCAGAATGCATAAACGTGTGAGTGACAATTGGGGTCCCCCGGGACCCCAGTTGGTCATATTAAGGAGTAAAATATGTTGGTCGCATGAGGGTTAAGAAAATACCCTCAATACTATATATTTTACAAGCGAATTACTAGCTGATGACTGGGAGCTAACACACAGCTAAACTGGCTATATAGTTCAGTGCATATTTTAACGGATTTGGACTACTGGGACAATGTCTCCAACTGTATACTTTCAATATTGGAAACTAACATTGAAAGTAGAGTATTACCTGGGACAAATCAGAAAAACTGCTGGGACAAATCCTAAAAGTACTGGGGCAAATCCTAAAACTATACTGGGACATTTGTCCCACTAGTTACACAGTTAACATATGCTAAAGTAGTTTCAGTTTCGTTGAAATAGTTGAAAAGCCATCCTTTTTGCTTTTTGATACAACTTCTCTGTCGTGTTTTTCTTACAATTTAGAGCACCCGATAACTTCTGTCGCTTCACAGGGCTTTACCTAATTTTTAAAATTACAATTTTTATTTTATAAGATCAAATCTATAAATTGATTTAGATATAATTAAGAAAACTGTTATTAAAATGTAAATGTACAGATTTTTACAGGTAATTAACTTAGTTGATGCAACTGCGATGTCTGCTCAGCAGTCAACAAATAAAGCTACATTAATTAAATATATTATAGTATTATACTATAATAATATCTCTTCAGTTGTTGGCATTTTCAGTCGAAGCTGTCACTATGTATATGTCGGCATCAGATAAACGGACGGTCAGGTCTATTACAGACACAAACTACAGAGTACAGACACGCGTGAATAATTGAATTAGGTCTACTTGAAAAGGTTCAATGAAACCAATAATTGTTTTAAAATTTGTTCCATACGCAAAAGTTTTGAATTCAAATGAAAATAATCATTTTAATTGAAAAATGGCTAAACGTGAAAAAGTGTTAAACCACACTTTTTGTGAAAATGGCGCCCCCTAGATTGTGGCGCCCTAGGCAACTGCCTGCTTTGCCTGTGCCTAAGGCCGGCCCTGTGTATGATTGGTGGCGATTCTGCTTAGTTGTGCGGGGGAAAGGGACGATGAGCACGCCCCGTTCAGTACAGCGGAGAGAGCGACGACCCGGAGCACTCTGCTCTGTGACTGTGTCCAGACTGTCCTCAACAATATTACCTGTTTAAGGTGCGTCTGTGTCAGTCAGCTTAATTACCACAAAGAAACGAATTTGATTGATTGATTGAAGTCGTTATTCTTCTGTAATAATCACTAATTGTGTTGACACGATATTAGAGTGACTCGTACTAACTATTTGCATATATTATGATAATATTGTTAAATTGAAATTATTAAATACTTCCAATAATTAATGTTGTAAATATAATACCCACATGCATGTATGTACAACGCATGTGTGACCGTTAGAATCAAGCTAAATTAGAGGCAACATTGGACTATAATAACTCTGATGTATTTCGGGTGAAGTTTATTTTATTGTCAACACAGTAGCATAATATATGATAAAGAATTGTCATATTCACTGTTGAATATATTTCTTTAAAAATGCTTGACTTTACTGATTGATGACTTCTTAAAAATCCAAAAGTGAACTTCATGTTAAACTTTCGTGTCTTCTAAATTTGTAAAATAAATGTTATTGAAATAAATAGATTAAGAAGTAAATGTGCATTAGTAATGGTGATCAAGAATTAATTTTAAGAAACCTTTCTTGTATACGACAATTGCTACTAAATATTGTTGAATTTGCATCAGATACCAAATTGCATGTATCAAACTGTATATTTATGAATTGTATTTTTTAATGTCGTTAAACAATGAACACTAATGACATTTTAAGGTTATGTTTGGACAGTCTTAAATGGTGTCTTTTCGACGCTATGAATTCATTTAACTGCACTGTATATGTTTTAAATTGTCGTCAACGGCCTCTGATGTCATATGACGACGTTAAACCTTGGAGAAATAAAACAGTTGCTAGTCATACCTAAATTTTTTGGACATGTCAACGTCAGTTGCCTTTGGTGCCAAAAAAATTATGCTAAACTCTGGATCCATCCAGTCGCCAATAATTAAGACATAAAACCTCTTCATTAAGGTTTTCCCGATGGGCAAAGTGGCTCTTTTCCGTTTCCAGATAGCTCTTTTAATTTATGGCCACTGGAAAAGAGCCACAATGACCACTGATAAGAACCTTAAACTTTAAAGCCATTGAAATCAGTCCTATTGACCACAAAAAAGAACCGTTAACGGTCAAGTTTATTAACTTATATATATAGCCTACTAGACGTTTGCCCGTCCTAAGACGGTTACACAACCTTCATAATGTATACAATATGAGCGCCATCTACTGGAAAAAAATGAGCTTAGTTCCTCTGCCTCTGCACTGAACTCCCCTGCCTTCCACTCCCTGCCACTTCGCTTCCATCCCCTGCTGTCCCAT
Source organism: Aporrectodea caliginosa (assembly GCA_020284085.1). NCBI lineage: Eukaryota > Metazoa > Annelida > Clitellata > Crassiclitellata > Lumbricidae > Aporrectodea > Aporrectodea caliginosa. The sequence continues at coordinate 3,568,307 of JACEVL010000019.1, read as the reverse complement.
CCCGTACCCAAGCGGTCCGTAAGCTACTAGCAGCTAATATGAGCGATTTTGACGCTCGAATTAAAATGGTAAACTGTACGAAGAGTGTCGTGTTCACTGGTGGCCTATAATACAAAGTCTACATATTCAAAGTATAGCGTACGAAAAGACAACACCCCGAAATTTCTTGGAAACAGATGTTGTGTCCCTGGAAACTTTATAGTCCAGTTCTGAAGGCTTACAGAAGAAGCACGTGGAAACTCTGGACTGTTCGTTTTTAGTTGTAGCTAACAACCACGTGGTGAATGTTATCACAAATGTCGAACACGGGAATATTCCTCGCTGTTGACTTGACAATCATCAGATTAAAGAACTCGGACGCAATTTACCCACAAAATCTATACGAGACATTTGTAACCAAACGGATTAAAAAACCAATAAAGGTAATAATTCTTTCGGAATTAAATTTGGCAGCGATGGAATGTTCCGACCAAAGAGAACCAGAGTAGTTGAAACGATTAAAAATTCCGAAAATATATAGCGTCCGTTAAAACCTTTTTAAAGGTGTCTAGTAGATCGTATCGTTATTTACAACAGTCAGTGATTAGCGACATCTTTTGGCTGCCAGGGCCGATGACGTAGACCTTTCTTCAAGTTCTCTGCACCTGGGCAGATTCAATCGTCCAAAGGCTCCACTCCTGTCGATGATGGGCTTTCCACTTTAGTTTGCTGTATCCATCCACTATCATCCAGTCCAGAAGCATTTGTCTATGTATTCCTCTCAATTATTATTATTATTATTATTATTATTATTATTATTATTATTATTATTATTATTATTATTATTATTATTATTATTATTATTAAATAAATTTATAACGCGCGCAAGGTCACACCGAAATGTGAATCTGAGGCGCGGATAGTCAGCCGCCAGGTGAAGATGCACTTAGATTTCTAAATCCTTGAAAGCCAAGGAGAAATAGTGAGTTTTGAGCCGCTTTTTGAAGGAAGGAAGTGAAGTTGAGCTACGAAGAGAAAGTGGTAGTCGATTCCATTCCTTTGGAGCAGAGGCGTGGAATGCACGAGAGCCCATAACTGTTCTGCATCGTGGCTCAGATGAGAGGCACTCTTCAAGTTTTAGTTTACCAGACTGGTCAGTGTGTGACAGAGCAATATGTAGCTGAGTATCATCCGCGTACTGTTGTAATTGGATTCCAAAGTGCTTAGCTATATGACTGATTGGGGAAGTAAAGACTGTAAATAATAAAGGACCGAGGACAGATCCTTGTGGTACTCCAGCAGTACAAAGCGTGGGCTCAGACCGAGCGGTACCGATGCCTACCTGCTGACTACGGTCACTCAGGTAAGAAGCTAACCAGTTTAAGGCAGTCCCAGAGACACCGAAGCTTTTGGTTAGTCTTAAAAGAAGTAGCTGGTGGTCTACGGTGTCGAAGGCTGCACTGAGGTCAAGACATACTGAGAGGCAGGCTTTACCATTGTCAACACAGGAGAAGATGTTAACCTTGGACAAAATAGCTCCAATTCAGACTTGCTACAGGCGACCATCTAAACCTATAACTAGATGGCTTTCATCTGAGGCATCCCAGGCAAAGAGGGAACGTCGTCGACTGGAGAGGAAATGGAAAAGTTCTCGACTTGAGGAGGACAGACAGCGTTATCGTCGTCACTGCCGTGTCACAAACAAACTCATAAATGATTCAAGAAGTTCGTATTTCCGTAGCCAACTTGAAAGTGCTGAAAATCCACGGGACCGATGGCGCATCTCCCAGCGTCTTCTACACTCAAAGGAGACTGTCAACTGCCAACGCTCTGACCCTGAGAATCAGAATATGTGTTCTAAATTTGCTGCATTTTTTGTAAACAAAATTAACGATCTTAAATGTAAAATTGCTAAATGTGCTGCCAATTTAGTATGGAATGACCTGCTGCTCGACTCTGACTTCTCCGGCTCCGCCTTTGATGACTTACCACCTGTCACCTACTTTGAAGTCTTTAATCTTCTCAAGAGCATGGTCCCTAAATCATCCCCAATGGACTTCATACCTACACCACTTATTGTCTCTTGTTCTGATGTTTTCTCCCACCTTATTGCCCACTTGGCCAACCTGTCTTTTGCTGAAGGGTGTTTTCCGTCATGCTTTAAATCTGCTCTAGTCACGCCTTTACTCAAAAAACCCGACCTTGACACCAGCAACCTTTCAAACTTTAGACCTATCTCTAACCTCAATAACATTTCCAAGATCCTTGAACGTCTTTTTCTTACACGTATCAAGAAACACATCACTTCTTCACCTAACTTCAGCCCTTATCAGTCAGCTTACCGCGAAGGCTATTCCACTGAAACTGCTCTTGTCTCTACACTGGTGTGGGAATAGTACTATCCAAGATGGCGGCCAATATGGCCGCCGAAACTCAAAATGTGTATATCTACGCTCATAGATAAGCTAGAATGACAAATGAAGTGTCCATTGTGATAGTTTCAAGGTCAAGGAATCGACCTATCGCATTGGCAATAGTGTGGGAATAGTACTATCAAGATGGAGGCCAATATGGCCGCCGAAACTCAAAATGTGTATATCTACGCTCATAGATATATTGGCCGCCATCTTGGATAGTTCTATTCCCACACTATTGCCAATGCGATAGTTCGATTCCTTGACCTTAAAACTATCACAATGGACACTTCATTTGTCATTCTAGCTTATCTATGAGCGTAGATATACACATTTTGAGTTTCGGCGGCCATATTGGCCGCCATCTTGGATAGTACTATTCCCACACTATTCACAATGCGATATTTCGATTCCTTGACCTTGGAAATATTAGAATCGACACCTCATTTGTCATTGTAGCTTACCTGTGAGCTGAGATATTACATATTTCTTTGGGGTAGAAGACTACCCCACTTCGGCCTCCGTGTCCAGAAACTGAGCTTCGGCCTCCGAAGGTTAAAATTCTAAAATCTATATATTATCCCAATTTAACAAGATGCAGTTACATTTAGGCTTAGTTCTTTAAACCATTGGACGCGCTGAGTTCCGTGAGCATATGAGTGCTTGTGTAAGGTTCCGTGACTCCGTCACTACAAAATGGTTGAAAACCACTGCTTTAGAAGTTTGGAGTTACACGTAAACGATTCGTCAGCCTTGGGGGGCCGATAACGCATTGGATAACATCTGGCGCAGAGAGCGAGAGGTACCGAGTTCGAGCCCCGTAGAGCGGATATGCTTTGTAGGCTGCTATTAGCGCCGTTGTAGTGCAGGCTGTCTGTTCTGTTAGTAGTTAAGATTGTTTCAATTGCATAACGTGTAAATGTACAGCGCAGTGCGTTTGTCAGGCGCTTAATAAAGAAAAGATTATTATTATTATTATTATTATTATTATTATTATTATTATTATTATTATTATTATTATTATTATTATTATTATTATTATTATTATTATTATTATTATGGAGTGTTGGCTAAAAGTAGCTCTATTATCGATATCCTCTGTTGGATCTGTCCAGAGTTCGCCGCTCTTCGGCTCCCGGCAGCCTTGACATGGTGCCCTGGAAAGCCACCGCGTTGAAGCGTTGGATAATGACCGATAGGCCTTGGAAGAGGAAGCTTGTTTCGCGAGTGTCATATTATTATTATTATTATTATTATTATTATTATTATTATTATTATTATTATTATTATTATTATTATTATTATTATTATTATTATTATAATTATTATTATTATTATTATTATTATTATTATTATTATTATTATTATTATTATTATTATTATTATTATTATTATTATTATTATTATTATTATTATTATTATTATTATTATTATTATTATTATTATAAAACGGTTATTGTTCCTCTAAGATCAGAGTTCTAGGGCCCCATTGTAGCAAGGCATGCGACAGCGTTGAATCTCTGGACAGTAACAGAGATCTTTTGAAAAAGGAAGAAGGTTTCTTGTGGATCTTCCGTTGTTCTGGTCAACCGCCTACCGAGTTCCTTATTATTATTATTATATTAATTGAATACAGTTTCAACGAAAATGGAATATATATAGCGTCGGTGGTAAGCTATTTAAAGGTGTCTAACGCTCACGAGGATGCGCTAACGTTAGGCGGGATATTTACTCATGCAAAAATTACTAACGTGGCGCATGTCTTTTCTAATAACGACACTAACGCCTAACCTGACCATAACCGACCCTCACGACATCTTAAGACTTACAAGTTGAGAAAACGACATCTACCTCGATGTCCGCCTTTTCAAAATCCCGACGGAAATTAGCAAGTTCAAGTGACACGATTTAAGTCAATATCGTGACTGGCGTGGATGTTTGGGTTGCGTTATAATGTCCGGGGCGTGAAAGGATCCACTACGTATATTATTTCGTCATTGCTTTTTACAGCTAGCGCCTGGATTGGATTGGATTCAGAGTTTAACGACATCTTATGAGGATAAAACCGTAGAATTTGACAGAAATTATTTTGGCATTGTACATAGCTTTTCATTGCCAATTAAAAGCACCGTAACTATATATCACGTATTCTTTATAAGCACGTCTACTAACATATTTGATCTTTGTTATTGGGGCCCCTGAACCATATTGCCTGTTTATGTTGAGTTTAATGACCACAAATAAACAGATTTGATTATTATTTTATTATAATAATCACTAATTACGATGCCACACGCTATTGGAAGCGACTTGTACTATTATTTTATACCACAAAAAGCCGTTAAAAGGTTAAATATTAATACATAATCTAATTCATTACATTTGGAGATACAATACCCACATGCGTGTATGAATAACGTTGTTAACCGCTAGACACCTTAAATTAGGTACACAGTTGCACTATAATAATCTGGATTCACGTTCAAATGCTAGTAAATGTTTTTTATGGAACAATTGCTGTATAATAATATTGTTTAATTTGCATAAATTCTCTTTGTTAGGATATGGAAATCATAGACAATGAGATGAACTACTTTATATTTGAATATTAGTGAAATAATATTGTAAAGCTCCGTTTCGACACCTTGAATAGTGTTGTTCGGATGCTCTAAGGTTCTTGTAATTATTGAATTGTGTGTTTTCTGTATATTATTGTCGTCAACGGCCTTTGATGTCATAAGACGACGTAAAACTGTGGAGTAATAATAAATGCTAGTAGACAGGGTAGGGTGTCTATTGCTTTGTCGACGTCAACTGTCTTTGGTGCCATAAGTTATTAAACTCTGGATCCATCCAGTCGCCAATAATTAAGGCATAAAGCCTCTTCATTAAGGTTTTGTCTATGGCCATAATGGCTCATTTCCGTTGCCAGATAGGCTCTTTTAATCTATGGCCACTGGAAATGAGCCACAATGGTCACTGATAAGAACCTTAAAGCCATCGAAAATAGTCCTATTGGACACAAAGAGAACCGTTAACGGTCAAGTTATAGACTTATATGTATGCAAGACGTCTGCCCGTCCTAAGACGGTTACAATGACCTTCATAATGTTTAAGATAGGAGCTCCAGCTACTGAAAAGAAATGAGTGTTGTCTCCATGCCCTGCCCTCCCTGCCCTTCCGCTCCGCTCGCATACCCTCCTCTTCCGTCCCCTAACCTCCTCTCCCCGCGTCTCCCCTCCCCCCTTCCCTTCCCCAATTTACCCATAAATAGAGGAGACATTTGCAAGCAAACGGATAAAAATCCAATAAATGTAATAATTCTTTCCGAAAGAAATTAGGCAGCGATGGGATGTTCCGAAGAAAAGTCCAGAAGAGTTGAAACGATTGAAAATGTCGAAAAATATATAGCGTCGGTTAACAGCTTTTTAAAGGTGTCTTGTAGATAGTAACGTTAGTAACAATATTCAATGATTAGCGACATTTTTATCTTCAAGGAGCGTTGACGTCGACCTTTCTTCAAGTTCTCTCCCTCTGTATAGATTTGAACGTCCAATGGCGCCACTTCTCTCTATGATGGGCTGTCTCCTTCAGCTCACTGTATCCATCTACCATCATCCACCATCATCAGTCCAGAAGCATCTGTCTAGGTTTAAATCTATCGTGCAATTCCGCCAAGTTATTGAAATATCTCTACTTCGGTTGGCCATTTTAGAAATGGCTGCTACTGAGGCCAGAGAACAAATCTGCGACTGCCCTATGGCTAAAATTACCCTTTGCAAATGTTTAAACTATGTACTAAATTAAATGCTTCTTTGAGTCAATAAGCAATTGTTCCATATTGTGCACTGGACTATCCCTCTTTGAATTCTTCTTACTACGCCAACGGAAAGAAAACGGCTTCTCTTATAGCAATTCAATATCTAATTTAAAGGTGTTTAATTTTGCAATGTATTTTGAACGTTAATCTCTTGCATGACTCATCGCCATACGAAAGATATCGGGAAGTAACGATTATTATTTATCGGCACTATATGATATCAAGTCCACCGCCAGAGTGAGCAAGTTGGACGGTTACTGAGGCCAGACATTTGGAGGCGTTGGTTACGACTAAATTATCTTCGGTCATTTGTCAAGGTGGTCAAGCCTAGTTGAGAGCATTGTTAATCTCACTCTGTCCTTCGCTTACTAAACACACGCTTCATCGACTCAGTTTGAAATTATTCATTCATTCATTCATTCATTCATTCGGGAATTTATATAGCGCCCCTTCAAGGAAACTACTCAGAGGCGCCCCCGACTCCAACGCGCCCAAAAAGAACTTATACAATTATACATGAAATCGTAAATTTATATAGCATCATATCGAGAGTAACTCACAAAAGACACTCCAGACCTTACAGTAAAAAATATTCAAATTGAATTTATATTAAACACTTACGAAAAGAGGTTTATTTCAAAATGCGAAGACTATGATTTTATGCTGCATGTAAGGAGTCCAAACCACTTATCGACATCTTCTATTGAGCTTAGGTCTTTTCTCTCCCTTATATTTAGAAGATAAAGTGTAATTCCTTAGAAAATGTTTTAAGCGCCTGTGAATAAGCTGGTTCCGGCGACTTCGTGCTCCTCCTTTCTCCAGGGATGAGACTGGCACTTCCACAGTACTAGCACTGGCGAAGGTATACCTTGAGCTTACCAAGTTACCATCCATTTTATGCTAGTGTTTCGCCATTTGCAATGTTACATACAGCAACATTAAATTGTTTCGGCTTAACGACACTTTTTCATATCGAAGATGATTAGTGTCGGAGGCAGAAAGCAACCTCGTACTCCACGTTTAAATTGCGACCGAGCCACCCGCAGTAAAGATCCGAGAAATTAATCTCGATAAACCGACCCGACCGGGAAGCGAGACCAGGGCGCCGGCGTGACGGGCAGGGCTACCAGCCCACTCGGCCACTCAGGATCATACAGCAACACGCGTCTGCTTTCACTTATATTGCCATAATATTGTTTAAAAGAGGTGTGTAATTATTTTGAACAAATCTTTCATTATATAAAAAACCATTCGTGTGAGTTTACTTAGAGGTTGAATATCACCCTTAACATAGCTGTGCAATTATTGTGATCAGTTTTCACCGTTCGTACAGCATGATGCAGTTTGACTGAGCAACGTTACAACGGTTTCAGAGCGAACTGTACCTGCACCAGTCCATAATGCGCCGCATGTTCTGATGTTCTGATTCCATTATCTCCCTGAGGATACTCTCTCCTTTGAACAGCTATTTGTGCTAAGGCGGATTCCATCCTCTTTACTGCTATCCTGGTGGATGGGGCCATATACGTAGTGCATGACCTGCTCCCATCGGCCAAAGCCTCCTTCTACCTACCAACTGCGCCCACGGGCCCACAACCGCACGATCCCTCGGGCAGATGACATGATGAGGGACACTTTCAACATCAAGATTATATAATTTATGGGATTTATAATAATATGTGTGATTTTAGAATATTTGGATATCTTGAACACCTCAATGATGATGTATATTTATTACTATGTCTGTACAACAAAATACGGATACCAATTGGTTAATTATAGAATATTCTTATCTTTTCTTATCTTACCTTTTTCTATTATCCTCTTTTATATTATCCTTTATTGAGTGTGTGTAATTATTTCGAACAGTTCTCACCGTTCATTTGTCCAAATGCAGATTGATTGTGCAACGTTACGTCCCGGAAATTTATTTTAGCGGTCTTTAAATGATATTTTTTGTGCTATAAATTTCGAGCGACATCTTTTGGCTGCCGTTAGTTTTTGAGACAAGTTTTTGTGTCCAGTATAATTGACATCCCAGTAAACTTCAACTGCGCCCTATTTGTAGCATAGAGGGAAACTAAGTTTAAGGTGTGCAACGATACATCAATGGTGGTGGGTAGTGTTGTTTTAGTTTTGCCTTGAGTTTTAGTTTTAGTTCTTATTAGTTTTACATGCTAGGTGTTTTAGTTATTATTAGTTTTAGTTATTTCGCCGAGTTTTAGTTTTAGTTATTATTAGTTTTACATGCTAGGGGTTTTAGTTATTATTAGTTTTAGTTATTTCGCCGAGTCTGGCAATATTTTTCCCGCATGCAGCTTTTAGCACCAAAAAGGATTCATTCGCTACAATCTGTTTCTAATCGATACTTAAAACAGTCACAAACACCACTAGTTTTAAGTCTACAACCTAAATTTAGTTCGAACAACTTATAAAATTCCAAAGATCGGAAGATTACCGAACGCAATGCTGGTTATAAAACGCGTATATCCAAAACATTGAATATCCTAAGACGCTAGGTTTTCGTTATGCGTTTTGGTTTTGGTTTTCGTTATGTGTTTTTCGTTATTATTTAGTTTCTACTGGCTTAGTTTTAGTTTTTATTTCGTTATCGTTATTCCTCTAGTTTTTCGTTTTAGTTTTAGTTTTAGTTAATTATAACCTTTTGTTTTCGTTAACGAAGGTTTTCGTTTTAGTTATCGTTAACGAAAACAACACTATTGGTGGGTTTTTCTGTTTAACGACTAGCTGTGTGGTAACAAAGACCATTAGCGTCGCCCTCCTCCTTTATCCAGGCTTGGGACTGGCACTGCCAGAAAGCGAACAGTGGCGGAGTTACATCAATGGTGCTTTACAGAAAACTTATATACAACACTATAATCATACGAAACTTAGCGAGGTAATATCAAGCAGAGAAGTCTATATAAATAATACTTGGAACAACCTTCAAAAAGTAATATTCATGATACATATTAATTATATTAATATAAAATATATATTAATGTATATTATAAATATCAATATGCACGATATGAATATTATGCAAAACAATAATATGTATTTAAAATATACCTCATAAATTATTATGTTTATCATGATATGATAAATTTTAAAATCAGAATGACATGGTAATAATTACATTATTGCTGTTTATCAGGAATCTTTTCATTTTACATTAAAACATTTATGTGTGATAATTGCTGCAAAACATTGTATAATTTTCCTGAAATTACAGTATGTTATCTTATGCAAGTAACCTTGAAATTAGTATCTGAACTATAATATTATGCTACTAAACAATGAATATTAGTGACATTGTAAAGTAATGTTTAGACAGCCTTTAATGGTGTCTATCAACGCTATTTGTCTCAACTGTATTGTATATAATTTTGAATTGTCGTCAACGGCCTCTGATGTCATATGACGACGTTAAACCTTGGAGAAATAAAACAGTTGCTAGTCATACCTAAATTTTTTTGGACATGTCAACGTCAGTTGCCTTTGGTGCCAAAAATTATGCTAAACTCTGGATCCATCCAGTCGCCAATAATTAAGACATAAAACCTCTTCATTAAGGTTTCCCGATGGGCAAAGTGGCTCTTTTCCGTTTCCAGATAGCTCTTTTAATTTATGGCCACTGGAAAAGAGCCACAATGACCACTGATAAGAACCTTAAACTTTAAAGCCATTGAAATCAGTCCTATTGACCACAAAAGAACCGTTAACGGTCAAGTTTATTAACTTATATATATAGCCTACTAGACGTTTGCCCGTCCTAAGACGGTTACACAACCTTCATAATGTATACAATATGAGCGCCATCTACTGGAAAAAAATGAGCTTAGTTCCTCTGCCTCTGCACTGAACTCCCCTGCCTTCCACTCCCTGCCACTTCGCTTCCATCCCCTGCTGTCCCATCCCGTACCCAAAAGCGGTCCGTAAGCTACTAGCAGCTAATATGAGCGATTTTGACGCTCGAATTAAAATGGTAAACTGTACGAAGAGTGTCGTGTTCACTGGTGGCCTATAATACAAAGTCTACATATTCAAAGTATAGCGTACGAAAGACATCGAACACCCCGAAATTTCTTGGAAACAGATGTTGTGTTGCTGGAATCTTTATAGTCCAGTTCTGAAGGCTTACAGAAGAAGCACGTGGAAACTCTGGACTGTTCGTTTTTAGTTGTAGCTAACAACCACGTGGTGAATGTTATCACAAATGTCGAACACGGGAATATTCCTCGCTGTTGACTTGACAATCATCAGATTAAAGAACTCGGACGCAATTTACCCACAAAATCTATACGAGACATTTGTAACCAAACGGATTAAAAAACCAATAAAGGTAATAATTCTTTCGGAATTAAATTTGGCAGCGATGGAATGTTCCGACCAAAGAGAACCAGAGTAGTTGAAACGATTAAAAATTCCGAAAATATATAGCGTCCGTTAAAACCTTTTTAAAGGTGTCTAGTAGATCGTATCGTTATTTACAACAGTCAGTGATTAGCGACATCTTTTGGCTGCCAGGGCCGATGACGTAGACCTTTCTTCAAGTTCTCTGCACCTGGGCAGATTCAATCGTCCAAAGGCTCCACTCCTGTCGATGATGGGCTTTCCACTTTAGTTTGCTGTATCCATCCACTATCATCCAGTCCAGAAGCATTTGTCTATGTATTCCTCTCAATTTATTATTATTATTATTATTATTATTATTATTATTATTATTATTATTATTATTATTATTATTATTATTATTATTATTAAATAAATTTATAACGCGCGCAAGGTCACACCGAAATGTGAATCTGAAGGCGCGGATAGTCAGCCGCCAGGTGAAGATGCACTTAGATTTCTAAATCCTTGAAAGCCAAGGAGAAATAGTGAGTTTTGAGCCGCTTTTGAAGGAAGGAAGTGAAGTTGAGCTACGAAGAGAAAGTGGTAGTCGATTCCATTCCCTTTGGAGCAGAGGCGTGGAATGCACGAGAGCCCATAACTGTTCTGCATCGTGGCTCAGATGAGAGGCACTCTTCAAGTTTTAGTTTACCAGACTGGTCAGTGTGTGACAGAGCAATATGTAGCTGAGTATCATCCGCGTACTGTTGTAATTGGATTCCAAAGTGCTTAGCTATATGACTGATTGGGGAAGTAAAGACTGTAAATAATAAAGGACCGAGGACAGATCCTTGTGGTACTCCAGCAGTACAAAGCGTGGGCTCAGACCGAGCGGTACCGATGCCTACCTGCTGACTACGGTCACTCAGGTAAGAAGCTAACCAGTTTAAGGCAGTCCCAGAGACACCGAAGCTTTTGGTTAGTCTTAAAAGAAGTAGCTGGTGGTCTACGGTGTCGAAGGCTGCACTGAGGTCAAGACATACTGAGAGGCAGGCTTTACCATTGTCAACACAGGAGAAGATGTTAACCTTGGACAAAATAGCTCCAATTCAGACTTGCTACAGGCGACCATCTAAACCTATAACTAGATGGCTTTCATCTGAGGCATCCCAGGCAAAGAGGGAACGTCGTCGACTGGAGAGGAAATGGAAAAGTTCTCGACTTGAGGAGGACAGACAGCGTTATCGTCGTCACTGCCGTGTCACAAACAAACTCATAAATGATTCAAGAAGTTCGTATTTCCGTAGCCAACTTGAAAGTGCTGAAAATCCACGGGACCGATGGCGCATCTCCCAGCGTCTTCTACACTCAAAGGAGACTGTCAACTGCCAACGCTCTGACCCTGAGAATCAGAATATGTGTTCTAAATTTGCTGCATTTTTTGTAAACAAAATTAACGATCTTAAATGTAAAATTGCTAAATGTGCTGCCAATTTAGTATGGAATGACCTGCTGCTCGACTCTGACTTCTCCGGCTCCGCCTTTGATGACTTACCACCTGTCACCTACTTTGAAGTCTTTAATCTTCTCAAGAGCATGGTCCCTAAATCATCCCCAATGGACTTCATACCTACACCACTTATTGTCTCTTGTTCTGATGTTTTCTCCCACCTTATTGCCCACTTGGCCAACCTGTCTTTTGCTGAAGGGTGTTTTCCGTCATGCTTTAAATCTGCTCTAGTCACGCCTTTACTCAAAAAACCCGACCTTGACACCAGCAACCTTTCAAACTTTAGACCTATCTCTAACCTCAATAACATTTCCAAGATCCTTGAACGTCTTTTTCTTACACGTATCAAGAAACACATCACTTCTTCACCTAACTTCAGCCCTTATCAGTCAGCTTACCGCGAAGGCTATTCCACTGAAACTGCTCTTGTCTCTACACTGGATAACATCTTCTCCTGTGTTGACAATGGTAAAGCCTGCCTCTCAGTATGTCTTGACCTCAGTGCAGCCTTCGACACCGTAATTGACCACCAGCTACTTCTTTCAAGACTAACCAAAAGCTTCGGTGTCTGTGGGAATAAGTACTATCAAAGATGAGGCCAATATGGCCGCCGAAACTCAAAATGTGTATATCTACGCTCATAGATATATTGGCCGCCATCTTGGATAGTTCTATTCCCACACTATTGCCAATGCGATAGTTCGATTCCTTGACCTTGAAACTATCACAATGGACACTTCATTTGACATTCTAGCTTATCTATGAGCGTAGATATACACATTTTGAGTTTCGGCGGCCATATTGGCCGCCATCTTGGATAGTACTATTCCCACACTATTCACAATGCGATATTTCGATTCCTTGACCTTGGAAATATTAGAATCGACACCTCATTTGTCATTGTAGCTTACCTGTGAGCTGAGATATTACATATTTCTTTGGGGTAGAAGACTACCCCACTTCGGCCTCCGTGTCCAGAAACTGAGCTTCGGCCTCCGAAGGTTAAAATTCTAAAATCTATATATTATCCCAATTTAACAAGATGCAGTTACATTTAGGCTTAGTTCTTTAAACCATTGGACGCGCTGAGTTCCGTGAGCATATGAGTGCTTGTGTAAGGTTCCGTGACTCCGTCACTACAAAATGGTTGAAAACCACTGCTTTAGAAGTTTGGAGTTACACGTAAACGATTCGTCAGCCTTGGGGGGGGGCCGATAACGCATTGGATAACATCTGGCGCAGAGAGCGAGAGGTACCGAGTTCGAGCCCCGTAGAGCGGATATGCTTTGTAGGCTGCTATTAGCGCCGTTGTAGTGCAGGCTGTCTGTTCTGTTAGTAGTTAAGATTGTTTCAATTGCATAACGTGTAAATGTACAGCGCAGTGCGTTTGTCAGGCGCTTAATAAAGAAAAGATTATTATTATTATTATTATTATTATTATTATTATTATTATTATTATTATTATTATTATTATTATTATTATTATTATTATTATTATTATTATTATTATGGAGTGTTGGCTAAAAGTAGCTCTATTATCGATATCCTCTGTTGGATCTGTCCAGAGTTCGCCGCTCTTCGGCTCCCGGCAGCCTTGACATGGTGCCCTGGAAAGCCACCGCGTTGAAGCGTTGGATAATGACCGATAGGCCTTGGAAGAGGAAGCTTGTTTCGCGAGTGTCATATTATTATTATTATTATTATTATTATTATTATTATTATTATTATTATTATTATTATTATTATTATTATTATTATTATTATTATTATTATAATTATTATTATTATTATTATTATTATTATTATTATTATTATTATTATTATTATTATTATTATTATTATTATTATTATTATTATTATTATTATTATTATTATTATTATTATTATTATTATTATTATAAAACGGTTATTGTTCCTCTAAGATCAGAGTTCTAGGGCCCCATTGTAGCAAGGCATGCGACAGCGTTGAATCGCTGGACAGTAACAGAGATCTTTTGAAAAAGGAAGAAGGTTTCTTGTGGATCTTCCGTTGTTCTGGTCAACCGCCTACCGAGTTCCTTATTATTATTATTATATTAATTGAATACAGTTTCAACGAAAATGGAATATATATAGCGTCGGTGGTAAGCTATTTAAAGGTGTCTAACGCTCACGAGGATGCGCTAACGTTAGGCGGGATATTTACTCATGCAAAAATTACTAACGTGGCGCATGTCTTTTCTAATAACGACACTAACGCCTAACCTGACCATAACCGACCCTCACGACATCTTAAGACTTACAAGTTGAGAAAACGACATCTACCTCGATGTCCGCCTTTTCAAAATCCCGACGGAAATTAGCAAGTTCAAGTGACACGATTTAAGTCAATATCGTGACTGGCGTGGATGTTTGGGTTGCGTTATAATGTCCGGGGCGTGAAAGGATCCACTACGTATATTATTTCGTCATTGCTTTTTACAGCTAGCGCCTGGATTGGATTGGATTCAGAGTTTAACGACATCTTATGAGGATAAAACCGTAGAATTTGACAGAAATTATTTTGGCATTGTACATAGCTTTTCATTGCCAATTAAAAGCACCGTAACTATATATCACGTATTCTTTATAAGCACGTCTACTAACATATTTGATCTTTGTTATTGGGGCCCCTGAACCATATTGCCTGTTTATGTTGAGTTTAATGACCACAAATAAACAGATTTGATTATTATTTTATTATAATAATCACTAATTACGATGCCACACGCTATTGGAAGCGACTTGTACTATTATTTTATACCACAAAAAGCCGTTAAAAGGTTAAATATTAATACATAATCTAATTCATTACATTTGGAGATACAATACCCACATGCGTGTATGAATAACGTTGTTAACCGCTAGACACCTTAAATTAGGTACACAGTTGCACTATAATAATCTGGATTCACGTTCAAATGCTAGTAAATGTTTTTTATGGAACAATTGCTGTATAATAATATTGTTTAATTTGCATAAATTCTCTTTGTTAGGATATGGAAATCATAGACAATGAGATGAACTACTTTATATTTGAATATTAGTGAAATAATATTGTAAAGCTCCGTTTCGACACCTTGAATAGTGTTGTTCGGATGCTCTAAGGTTCTTGTAATTATTGAATTGTGTGTTTTCTGTATATTATTGTCGTCAACGGCCTTTGATGTCATAAGACGACGTAAAACTGTGGAGTAATAATAAATGCTAGTAGACAGGGTAGGGTGTCTATTGCTTTGTCGACGTCAACTGTCTTTGGTGCCATAAGTTATTAAACTCTGGATCCATCCAGTCGCCAATAATTAAGGCATAAAGCCTCTTCATTAAGGTTTTGTCTATGGCCATAATGGCTCATTTCCGTTGCCAGATAGGCTCTTTTAATCTATGGCCACTGGAAATGAGCCACAATGGTCACTGATAAGAACCTTAAAGCCATCGAAAATAGTCCTATTGGACACAAAGAGAACCGTTAACGGTCAAGTTATAGACTTATATGTATGCAAGACGTCTGCCCGTCCTAAGACGGTTACAATGACCTTCATAATGTTTAAGATAGGAGCTCCAGCTACTGAAAAGAAATGAGTGTTGTCTCCATGCCCTGCCCTCCCTGCCCTTCCGCTCCGCTCGCATACCCTCCTCTTCCGTCCCCTAACCTCCTCTCCCCGCGTCTCCCCTCCCCCCTTCCCTTCCCCAATTTACCCATAAATAGAGGAGACATTTGCAAGCAAACGGATAAAAATCCAATAAATGTAATAATTCTTTCCGAAAGAAATTAGGCAGCGATGGGATGTTCCGAAGAAAAGTCCAGAAGAGTTGAAACGATTGAAAATGTCGAAAAATATATAGCGTCGGTTAACAGCTTTTTAAAGGTGTCTTGTAGATAGTAACGTTAGTAACAATATTCAATGATTAGCGACATTTTTATCTTCAAGGAGCGTTGACGTCGACCTTTCTTCAAGTTCTCTGCACCTTTGTAGATTCGAGCGTCCAATGGCGCCACTCCTCTCGATGCAGGACATTCTCCTTCAGCTCACTGTAGCCATCCACCATCATCCACCATCATCCAGTCCAGAAGCATCTGTCTAGGTCTCCATCTAATTTACGTTCCATCCATAATAGTGTTCTCAGTAGGGAATCCCCGCTCAATCCACTTCCTCTGTCTCCTCTGACAGTAGCCATAAGAGATCTTTCCTCCTCCGCCTCATAGAATAACTCCGCCACTGCTCGTACTCTGGCAGTGCCAGTCCCAAGCCAGAATAAAGAAGGAGTTCGACGCTAATGGACTTTGTTATCATACAGTGTCGTTAAACTGAAACTACTACTCTACAACCGACTACACTGCAGTGACTGCAAAATTTCTGTTCGCACTCTACGAAAAGCCACCCTACCCTCCGTTAAATCAACATTCGCCAGAAAGTTGACTGTCTGTGGTTCGACGTTGACTATTACAATTCGAAACGGACAACTCGACAACTCGAACGAAAGCTTAAACACTCTCCAAAAGAGTTGAAAAGACACGAATGAGCTCAATCTACTGAAATTACAGCAGCCAAGCAGAGTAAGCAAAAGGATAACGAGAAGAATGGTAGAGAACCTAAGAAGGAGAAGAAGCAGATCGTTACCTTATAAGTAGAATACACAGCGTCTTTTGTCTTCCGGTACCAATAACATTGAATCTCGTCGTTGATTAGCGTTTGGACGAAAATTGCATATATATAGCTCCCGCTTTAAGCGATTTAAAGGTTTCTAAAGAGATCGGAACGTAATTAGTAGTAGTAGTAGTAGTAGTAGTAGTAGTAGTAGTAGTAGTAGTAGTAGTAGTAGTAGTAGTAGTAGTAGTAGTAGTAGTAATAATAATAATAATAATAATAATAATAATAATAATAATAATAATAATAATAATAATAATAATAAAAGAAATAATTAAAGAAATCACGCCATCTGTCTCACGAACTAGGAGGAATGACAAGGGCTACGATCGAAGTAAATATCTTGCGCAGGCGGTGTCTAGCAGACTCGAAGATGGCGACATCAAAGGAGCCCTTCGCTTGCTGTGCTCTGATGATGTTCCTGTAGAAGATTCACCTAGAGTGATTGAAGAATTGCAGAAGAAGCACCCAAAGGCTTACGAAGACAGAAGAACACTGCCATGCCCTCAAGAGGACAGGTTCGACGCCATACAGGTTTCTGGAAAGATGGTCTGTAACGCTATTGCTTCCTTTCCTGCAGCATCTAGCGGAGGACCAGATGGCTTCACACCACAACATCTGAAGAACCTTCTGTCCAATACAACAGACACGGGTTTCGTAGAGACTATCACTGACTTTATCAATCTTTTATTGAGAGGCGGGCTACCGAAACAAGTTGCAGATATCCTATACGGCGGAAGACTAATAACACTTGGAAAAAAGGATGGCGGAATAAGACCAATCACGATTGGATACACGTGGCGGCGGCTTGCTGCCAAGTGTGTCTGCCATGTTGTGACTCCATACTTATCTCAAAATCTGTCACCACTTCAAGTCGGCGTGGGAGTTTCAGGAGGAGCCGAGGCTGCTGTTCACGCAACCAGACGTTACTTACAGTCTATGCCTGAAAACCATATTATAGTGAAACTGGACTTTTCGAATGCCTTCAATGCTCTGAGAAGGGACTCAATGTTAGAGGCGGTGGCAGCAAAAGCTCCAGAAATATACAGATACGTATATGACAACTATGCCTACGCCCCCCAACTACAAACCAGACAGCATACAATTCTTTCCGAGGAAGGCACCCAGCAAGGCGACCCTTTAGGACCACTGGAGTTTTGTCTGGCAATACATCCGCTTCTAGAGAGTTTGACATCTCCATTCACTATAGGCTATATGGACGATCTTACTCTTGCTGGACCGATCGATCAAGTTGAACACGACATCCGCTTGATAGAGAAAGAGGCGCCCATGTACGGTCTAAAGCTGAATCGAACAAAATGCGAAACATCTGCTAGAAGCTACGACGAAGCTAAGAATATTCAGACCTTCGCCGAGTTTGAAAATATCGCCGTTGAAGATTTGTCATTGTTGGGAGCACCGCTGCTGCCAGGCAAGGCTGTCGATAAAACCATCCAGAAAAAGATAAAAGATTTGGAGAAAGTCGTAACAAGGCTTGAGATGCTACACCCACACGACTCATTCACCCTGCTGAGGAGCAGCTTAAGCATTCCTAAGCTGCTGTACACATTAAGAACTTCAGCCTGCTTCTTAAACGAAGAACTTCTATGTGGTTTCGACGAAGTCTTGAGAACAGGCCTGTGTAGCCTTCTCAATATCAACATGAGCGACGATCAATGGATCCAGGCATCTCTACCTGTTAGAAACGGTGGTCTGGGGATTCGTAGTGCCGTTATGCTGGCAACTTCCGCCTTTTTGGCATCAGCCGCTGGCACGCGAAACCTTCAAGACCGACTGCTACACGCTGTTCCTCTAACAATCACAGACCCGTTGGTAGAGGAGGCCTTAAGTTCTTGGTCATCGAAATCGAACGCACCTCCTCCCATCGAGCAGAAGGTTCATATACAAAGAGAATGGGACAGCAAACTCATCTCAAATGCACTTCAAGGCCTATCGGAAAGAGCAAATGATTCTGCTGCTAAAGCCAGATTGTTAGCCATTCAATCACCACACTCCGGAGACTGGCTCCATGCACTTCCAATTACAACAGCAGGATTACGGATGTCAGGAGAGGTCTTAAGAATAGCATCAGGCATCCGGCTGGGCACTGCACTGTGTGAAAAACACACCTGCAAATGTGGTGTCATAGTGGAATCCAACGGCCATCATGGATTCTCCTGCGTCAAAGGAGCAGGAAGACAACATCGACATGGCATGCTCAATGACGTTATTTGGCGGGCTTTCACCAGAGCCAAAATCCCTGCTATCAAAGAGCCCAATGGCCTCTCCAGATCTGACGGCAAAAGGCCTGACGGAGTCACCATCATACCTTGGCATAGTGGTCGTTGCATGGCGTGGGATGTGACGGTACCAGACACTTTCGCTGCATCCTACGAACATCTAACATCGCAAATCGCAGGTGCGGCAGCGGAAAAGGCAGCTCGCAACAAGGAAACCAAGTATGCTGCTATCACACAATCACATCATTTCGTTCCTGTAGCAGTCGAAACTGCAGGAAGCTGGCACACAGAATCACTGCAGTTTGTTCGAGAACTTGGAGGCAAGATCTCAGCAGCGACAGGCGACCAGCGTGAAACCAGTCATCTACTACAACGCCTATCAGTGGCCCTACAAATTGGAAACTCTCTATCTGTTTTAGGCACCACAGATTGCAACAACACTGTAGCCAAGGAGAATGACAGCTTATAACAATATTGAAAACAGTTACTTTTAATCAGTGTATAATAATAATAATAATAATAATAATAATAATACATATGCAAGACTTGCACTAGAGAAAAAAAAAATAATAATAATAATAATAATAATAATAATAATCAAAATAATCATAATAATAACAATAATTCTTCCTTTATTCAAACAATCCGGTTGACACATCGCAACCGGTACAGTTTACAGTTATGCAATTGAAACAATTCACAAGAACGCAAATGACAGAAGACATAAATCTTAAGTACTAACAGAACAGACAGCCTGCAATACACGGCGCTAATAGCACCCTACAAAGCATATCCGCCCTACGGGGCTCAAACTCGGTACCTCTCGCTCTCTATGCCAGATGTTATTCAATGCGCTATCGGGCAATAATGTGTGAACATTTTTCGACATTTTGTGGCTACCGATAGCGTTGACGTCCACCTTTCCTTACCTCACATCTTGAGCGAAAATGTCAAGTAACATTATTAGCAGTATTGTTAGTTTAACGACATCTTCGATGACATTGACCTTAAATTGCATATTAATCATTGTAATGTAATGGGCGCGACGGAACTACCGTTTGAACGAACATTTCGAATATATAGCACTAATTAGAAGGTATTTAAGGGTGTCTATTCATATATGAATATTCATTCATTCATTCATTACGAAGTTTTATATAGCGCCCCTTCAAGGCTACTACTCAGAAGCGCTCCCGACCACAGCTGAAAAGGACAGTTTTGAGGCAAGTATAGAAAGATTCAGAGTGGATTCTAGGATGAAAGCGCAACGTCAAAGGAAGCCCGTTCCAGAGGGAGGGGCCAACCACTTATTATTAGTGGCACTCAGTATTTAGCGACATCTTACGGCTATCGGCGCCGTTAATGTCGACTTTACATTGCATTTTATGAACTATGTGTTGTCGATGGAGCTAGTAACAATTGGTGAGCTTACCAAATATAGTTTAAAGACTTCTTATGGCAGTGTTTCTCAAACTGTGTACTGCGACACACAAGGCTGCCGTGAACCTGTTCTAGGGGTGATGCGCCTTCATAACATTAAAAAAGGAACTGTAATATGCCAAAAACCTAATCTTTGTCGGCGGAAACGGCCTATGTTGTCATAAGCTGCCGTTAAACTCTGGATCCATCCAAACGCTATTCATATAATGCCTACAGCATTGTAATCGTTTTCTCGAAGCTTCCAAAGCGTCAATCGAAAGCGAAGTGCAGGGCACCAGCTTCTTCACGAGCGCTGGATTAATATTAAGGTTCACGAAGACGTCCCTGGCAGCCACAGAATGTCATTAAACACTGATATTACTATCGGGTTCGACACCCTAAATAGATTTTCACAGAAGTTATATAAATAAAAGTTTAGTTAAAACGGTAGTTATATGCTTCCAATATCTAATATAAAGTCGACGTTAACGACCCTGGTAGCCATAAGATGTCGTTAAACACTGGAAACTATAAATAATCCAAAAATATGCTTCGATACCCTTAAAAAGCATTCAACCAAATCTATATAGTCAACATTTTCGTTCAAACTTTAGATTTAGATTCTTTAAGTGCGCTTACTTCTCTAAACAAATCCTTTTCTAAGTCCAGACCCACTTTATTGCAAGATACGATAAAAATATTCAATCAAATAACGATGAGTGAGGTACATTTGATATGGATCCCTAGTCATGTAGGTATACTGGGTAATGAAAGAGCTGATTTATTGGCAGGACAATCATTGGAGTTACCCATAATTAACTCAACAGATTATCTATAACTAGGCCTACAAGAAGTATTTTCAATATAGAGCTGTAATATGCCAAAGCTAATCTTTGTCGGCGGCAACGGCCTATGATGTCATAAGCTGCCGTTAAACTGTTGATCCAATCCAATAATTAAATTGTATATAATCTCTAAATGGCAGAAGGAATATGATAGTGATATCAAGGGTCTTCAGTATAAGAGCATTTGTCCTGTTGTAGATACAAGCAGTAAATTTCTAGATTTTTGTAGAAAAAAAGAGGTGCAAGTCTCCAGACTAAGATTGGGAAAGGTAAACCTTAATGAAAGACTTTTTCTAATGAAGAAGCACGAAAATGGATTATGCACTTCTTGTAAAGTCCAAGAAAATATAACTCATCTATTGTTGCACTGTAACAAAGAAAATATCTCGAATATATTAACAGATAAATGTAAAGTATTCAAGTTAGAATTTAATATTAGGACCTTGCTTGGTGTGGGCTGCTTGCAAGGTGAAGTCTTTAGGCTGGTCAACCTTATCGGTAAGGGAAGTGTTTTTTAGGTTGTAATGTTTATAATGTTAATGGACGTTGATGGTTAGTTTTGCCCTTGTGTAGACATAATTTTGTTGTTAGGGTGTAATAATATTATGTGAATGCGTTTTAAGTTTGTTATTTTGAAGCCATTTGTATGTGTTGTGCTAACGTTGCATGTTTGTAACGAATGATTATCTATGAAAACATTTACATGTATAACTAAACTAAGAATTTCATGTCACAATAACATATATAATAAAATCTAATAACCATTAAACTGAAATTAAAAATTAAAAGTGAAAGATTCAGAAGCTCAGATCAAATTACAATACTCTTTTCTATTCATATCTTTAACATGTGATAAAGAACTGTCGTTTTCAATGTATTCCAATGCATGTATTTTAATTATGATGTCTGGTTGCATTGAATGAAAAAAGTTTGAAAATTAAAAATTAAAATATAAATTTCATATAATAATTTCAGGTTTTGTAAACTTTAAACCAATGTTGTTATATCATTGAATAGCTGGATTGGAAATCTCGTGTACATTATTGCTGTTTATCAGGAATCTTTTCATTTTACATTAAAAAATGTTATGTGTGATAATTGCTGCAAAACAGTGTATAATTTTCCTGAAATACCATAGTACAGTATGTTATCTTATGAAAGTAACATTGACATTAGTATCGGAACTATAATATTATGCTGCTAAACAATGAATATTAGTGGCATTGTAAAGTACTGTTTAGATGCTTTTAACTCTATCAATTTTGTTTCAACTGTATTGTACATAATTTTGAGTTGTCGTCAACTGCCTTTGATGTCATATGATGACGTTAAACTACGGAATAAAAAAAAACTTTAGTCGCGTACAACTAGGAATAGATGTGTGCAGTGTTACCACTCTAAATTATCGAAAAACATAGATGACAGTTAAAAAACATAGAAAAACATAGACACGTTTTTTAAAGGGAATACATGTGGAATTAGTAACAATTAGTAATGAAACACAGCAGTACTACTGTATGTTACACATTTGCTTGTGGGGCAACGCCAGAAGCTAACACATGTAGTTGGACAGAAGACCGTATTTTGTCTGGTTTTAGTGAAGTGCCGAGTGTTGAGTCCATATTTTATGATAATGCCTTAAATAAATTTAAGCAGTGCTTTAGCAATATCTGAAAAGGTACCTTTTCAACGCGTAAAAACTTCCATGAAAAACCCCATAGACTTTGGACAAAAAACATAAAAACATAGATGAGACCAAAAAACAGAGATCTTGGAGGAAAAACATAGGAGTGATAACACTGGATGTGTAAGTTAAGATCGTCGTATTATACACGGCAGCCGTACGATGCCTTTAAAATGCTTATTAACTCCACCTCTACTCGTACTGTGGTGTCATCCTTGTTAAGACACAGTGCCGTGAAAAGCAGTCAACCAACCTAAAACCTAATCAAGCAACCGAAACAGCATACGTCTTTTAAATTCCGCCTCTACCCATACTCAGGTAGTGTCAGTCAAAACTGGAGGAGGGCGAGGCTAATCTCCTTTGTTATAACACAGGGTCGTTAAAGAGGAAGTATAGCACTAAAACAGCATGCATGAACACTTCATGCCTTATAAATTAAAAGATGCCTTTCAAAAGGTTAATGCGTGAAAATCCATCGAAGTGGTCCCGTACTCACTACGAACTACTTAATCGTAACTGTAATTGTCATAGACAGCTGCTCGTCCCCCGAATTGTAACAGCGTCTTCCTTAGAAACCTTTAAAACGCTTTCCCTTAATGGTATATATAACAAGAGATCGATTTCAATTTAATTTTTCTCTGTCCTCTCTCTCTAAACGATAGAGCAACCGAACTCGGACTTCCACAAGGCATCGCTTTATGTAAAACTCCTTTGATACGAAGCAGTGCTCGTGAATAAGCTGATGCCCATCGCTTAGCTTTACAGTGACGCTTTAGAAATCTGGGGTTTGCGATTACGATTTTGCACATCAAGTTCAAATCCATCTTTATAGCGACTCCTATGAATTCTTAAAATTATCTAGCACACCTTTTACTTTTATTTTCCAACAACTACACCTTTAAATAAACCCATCACAGTTGATGAAGGCAAACTCTGCCATTCCTACAACTCTGGACGTGCCAGTCCCAAGCCTGGGTAAAGGAGGAGGGCGACGCTAATGATCTTTGTTATCACACAGTGTCGTTAAACTGAAACCACTACTACATAACTTCACTTCACCAATTAAAGATCACCGTAACTACATGTATATATCACGTATTCTATATCAGCACGTCTACTAAAATATTTGATCTCTGCTCTGTGACTGTCTCTACAGTGTTCCCTCAACAGTTATATTGCCTGTTAAAGTTGCGTCTGTGTCAGATTAATTACCACAAATAAACGAAGTTGATTGATTGATTTAAGTTGTTATATTTCTATAAAATTTAATACCGAGCCCTCGCCGGTATATGCGAGCCCAGAGACAAGGAGTCGGAAGGACGGACGATGAAGGACATCGACGCTCGGAGATGGTGTCTCGCTAAAAACACCGAGAGGAAGGCAACGGGAAACCACCTCTCTAATTTCCCAAGAAACACTTGAAATGACGACGTAGCGGGTGGCGGGGTGCTGCAGGTGGTTGATGGGTGGCGATCGCTGGTGGTGGCAGTGGGAAAGGGACGGAGGAGATGGGTGGGGCACGTGTTGGGAGGAGGCTCCCTTCTGGGGGAGATCGTGGGGGAGAGTGGAGGGGAGGGGAGGACCGGGGCGGATGGTGCTGGGGTGGATGGCCGGCGGATGGGGCGAGTTGGGGGAGGGGCGCGGCACGGAGAGAAGTGGCGTCATTGGAGGTTGGAACCTGCCGAAGGGCAGAGAACTTAAAGAAGAAGAAGAAGAAGATTTCTATAAGAGCAACTAACTACATTTCCACACGTTATTGAAAGTGACTCGTACTATAATGCTATACCACAAGAATGACGTTAAAGGGTGAAATATTAACACATGATCTAATTCATTAAAGTTGGAGATATAATACCCACACGCGTGTATGAATAACGTTTTTTTATCGTTCGACACCTTTTATTAGAGACACAGTTGAACTATAATAATCATAATTTACGTTCAGTCGCTAATTGAACGTGTTCTTTGGGCAAGTCGCCGTCAACTGCCTTTTGTGCCATAAGATGTTAAACTCTGGATCCATCCAGTCGCCAATAATTAAGACATAAGGCCTCTTCATTGAGGTTTTGTCTATAGCCTTCATGGCTCTATTCCGTTGCCAGATAGGCTCTTTTAATTTACGGTCACTGGAAAAGAGCCACAATGGCCACCGAAAAGAACCTTAAAGCCATCGAAAAGAGATCCTATTAGCCACAAAATAACCGTAAACAGTCATGTTTATAGATTTAAATGTATACTAGACATTTGCCCGTCCTAAGACGGTTACATTGCCTTTTATAACGTATACGATAGGAGCGTCATCTACTGAAAATAAATTAGTGTAGTCCCTGTGCCCCTCCTCTGCCTTCCCCTCCCTTCCCGTCTTGGGTCAACTTAGACCTTTCAAAACAATTAATGTTATTTTAGAGCAATTCATCAATTTTTTTACTTTGAACAGTTCTCGCCGTTTTATGGCCTAATAACTATAATGCAATTGTCTTTTCTTCTTTTCAAGAGTTTAACGACGTCTTATGGCTTCTATGGCCGCTGACGTCTTTGAATGGTTTTCTTCTTTATTTCCTTTAAATTTTTGCACATAGGCTTTTTTATTATATCTTTTTTTTCTTTTTTTTCCTTAAATGATTTTAATGATTTTTAAGTCATTTTGATAGCCTTCTCTGGCTCTTTTTTGACTTTCTCTGGCTCTTTTATGGCCTTTAGGCTCTTTTTCCAACATTTTTATACAAGTATTTACATAATTTTTCGTTTTCTACAATAACATGCCATCCTATTTACATGCATACCCAAACAAAACAAAAGTAATCAAATAATCAAACAATCAAACAAACAATCAACTGACTTAAATAGTCATTAATCATACACAAATATTTAAATTTAAATGCAATTGTCGATTTGGATTGGATCCACAGTTTAACGGCAGCTTATGACAACATAGGCCGTTGCCGCCGACAAAGATTAGTTTTTGGCATATTACAGCTCAACAATTGTCGATTCAACGAAACGATTTTATATATAGCATCTGATGTAAACGATTTAAAGGTGTGTTACATATCATTACAAATTGCAACGCTTGGTGCTTGGTAGTAATTTCATTTTAACGACACTGTGTGACAACAAAGATCATTAGCGTCGCTCTCCTCTTTTATTCAGGTCTGGGACTGGCACTGACAGGGTAACGTTATTTATTTATTTCACCACAGTTTAACGTCGTCTTATGACATCAAAGGCCGTTGACGACAATACAGAAAATATGCAATACAATCATAACCAGAAACTTATAGCATCCGAACAACACCATTAAAGGTGTCGAAACAGAGCTTTACAATTTCACTAATATTCAATATTTTTGCAACATAAAGTATTTCATCTCATACTGTCTGTGATCATTATGTCCTGACAAATTTCATTAGCTAACAAAGCATACATGTATTATAATTGATTAAGGTATTCCTTTAAACTGTTCATGTACATTAACCAAGCCATACCATTATGCAATTTTGAAGAACTAAAGTTGAATGATAGTAATATTGTAATATGAATATTCATTAACCAATAAGTAATGTTTATAATTTTCCAACATCGGGTTCTTATTATTATGACAAAACATATTTTAAACATATTTTAAACAAAAATCAACAGTCGAAAAGAAGTCGTCCATGGATATTTCGGCAAACAGCATTGCAACACAGTCCTGCAATATTATGCAACACAGCAGGCACTCCGATACAGCAACCAAACCAAACCATTTGTAATATATAATACTGAAAAACCAAAGTTGAATAATAGTAACCAGCGTTGCAATCAACATTGCACAATAGTAATATGGCAATATAGATATTCATTAACCAATAATTAATATTAATAATTTTCCAACATCAGAATTTTATTATAAATGTTATATGACATAACATATTTAAAAATTAACAACTGAAAGATGTTAATCTATGAGTGTTTCAGCCAAACTTTTTTATATATAGCCTTTGATAGAAACGATTTAAAGGTGTATTGTATAATCATAACATATATTGCAACGTTTCGTGCCTAGCGACATCTTTTAGCTACCAGGGCGTTGTCACCTTAGCGTAACGAAAATATGGACCACAATATAGTGTTCGATATTCTGCAGTGCCAGTTCCAACTTCGGTGAAAGGAGGAGGGCGACGCTAATAATCTTTTTTTATCACACAGGCTGTGAACTGACGTTGCCAGAGTACGAGCTGTGGCGGAGTTGCGTCTTGCCGATTTGGCGAAATATCGAGTATAGCGCCGGATATAAGTTATTTAAAGGTGTCTAAGCTTAGCGTACTAATGATCGTAATTATCGTGGTATTAGTCTGTTAAGTGGTCATGGAAAAGTCCTCACTGCTCGACAGCTATCAGAGAAGTACTTGAAATTGAACTTCATAGATTATAAACAGGCATTCGATAGCGTATATACGGCAACAAGAATTATGGCAGGTGATGAGAAACTACGGAATTCCAGAGGAGTTGGTGATACTAATAGAATATCTATACAGCAAGTTAATGAGTGCAGTCAGAGTGGATGGAAAACTAACGGAGTGGTTTCAGATCCCAGTATATGTGTAAGGCACGGATGCGGATTGTCGCCAGATTTGTTTAACCTGCATCTAGAGGCCATGATGAGCTGTGCAATGCACAAGCTGGAGTGACACTAAATGGACTTAATACTTAACAACCTGCGTTTGCTGATGATGTTTCACATGGCAGCAGAGTCGCCGGACTAACTGCAGGAACTGACAGACAGTGTACATGAGAGTAGTATGTAGAACAGTTTGGAGCTGAAGGTGAGATTGTATGGAGAGGAGCTGGAGCGAGTCACAGAATTTGTGCACCTGGGAGGATTTATAGGGGAAGATGGATAATGTACAAAAAGCTCTTCTGCTCTTCCTTATAGGGTGAATATTGCGCTTAAAAGAGGTGTGTAATTATCTCGATCAGTTCTCAACGGTCTTTTAGCATATAGGCTAATGCAGATTGATTGAACAAGGTCACAGACCAGGATCGGTTCCAGTCCAACATGAGGATTCCAGCCTCTTTACTGCTGTCCTGGTGGATGGGGCCATGTACCTGCTTCCGTATATCAAACCGCCTTCTACCAACTTCGCCCACTGTCCCATGACCGAAAAATCCATCCGGCAGATGGCATGATGAGAGATACATTCATCATTAGGATGATATATGGAATTTACAATAATATTCATTCATTCATTCATTCAGGGCATTTATATAGCGCCTTTTCCAGAAGCTACTCAGAAGCGCTCCTGGCCCAGCCACGACTAAAGAAAAAGACTTGAGGGACTTGTAGAACCCTGCCGGTTGGCTCACAAGTAAAGAGCGGAGCTTAAGCGGGAGGTCATTCCAGGTGGAAGGTCCCACAACCGAAAAAGCACGGCGCTGCTTAATAGCCAAGCGTGCCCGTGGAACTAGGAGCTCACCCCTCGTCGTAGAACGAAGTGCCCGACGCGCTGCGACGTCGGACACTGGGCGGCAAAGATCACGCAAGTAAGATGGAGCACAGCCAAGAACGCAGCGAGAAACTACAGCAGCAGTGCGGTATGAGATCCGCTGAGAGATAGGCAGCCATTGCAACACATCACGTATGTATGCAGAGACAGGAGAGAACTTAGGTAGTCGTCCAATGAGACGAGCAGCCGAGCGTAGAACTCGATCTAGTCACCCCAGAACTAGAAATAGAAATATTATAGAAATATGTGGGAGTTTAGAATATTTGAACATCTTGATGAGCTCAATGATGATGTATGTTTATTACCAGTGTGATTCTCGTTAACGATAACGATAACGAAAATGTTCGTTAACGAAAATAAAATGATTTCGTGAACGATTATAACTATAACTAAATCATTAATTAACTATAACTATAACGAAAATAACAATAATGAAAATTCATCTTTATTTTCGTTAATACAAAAAATAAAAAAAGAAGTGCAATATGGACGATTCGACATAAATGAGATCGAAAAATGCGATATTTTTATTATGCAATTTGTCAGTTACCTTGGAAACTCGTGTATTCATGAAACTGAATGCACCCATGCTTCAAAGGCTTTCAAAGCTCTGAACAATTGTGAAACAGCGTGTTAATACGCACAATTTTGCTTATAGCCTTAATTATTGTAACTAAGTAGTAACTAAAATTAACTAAAAATAAAAATCCATTAACTATAACTATAACTACTATAACTATGACTAAAAAATAATACTAACTATAACTATAACTAAAATAACAAAAACCATTAACTATAACTGTAACTATAACTAAAATAAAATCTGTAAGGAGAATCACACTGTTTATTACTATGTCTGCACACCAAAATGCGGATAGCAGTTGGTCAATTAAAGAATATCCTTATCTTATCCTCTCCTTTTTTGTGTTATTATTTTTCGTATTGTCATTTTTTAGTGTGTGTAATTATTTCGAATAGTTTTCACCGTTCACATGTCAAACTGTAGATTGAGCAGCGCATAATGTCGCTGAAATTTATTTTAGAGGTGTTTCATTAACATTTGTGAGTTATTACTTTCGAACAGCATTTGTTGGCTGCGGTTATGACCATCGTGTACTCTGAGTAAATTTCACTTCAACTGCGCCGTATTTGTAGTCTAATAGGAAACTAAGTTTAAGGTGTGTAACGATACGCCAATAGGGTGTCACTAAATTTTATAGAAAACATGTATGCAGCGCTTTAATCAGACGAAACTTAGCGAGGTTATATCAAGCAGAAAAGTGTGTGTGTAACTGTGTATTTATACTTGAAACACCATTCAGAGAATTATTATCATTATACATATTAATTATATAAATATAAAATATATTTGAATATTCTTCTAAATTATACTAATATGTATTAATATATTCTCTCGTATTACGTTTATTATGATATGATAAATTTTAAAGTCAGAAAGACATTGTAATAATATGTAGATCTATTGATGTATTCTTGTGTGTATGCACCATGTACTAATAATAGTGATACACCATTATAAGGTATGACAATAATATTTCACATTATTTCTATATTTTACACCCATGGACTTTCTGAATAACCAGAGAACGCATTACTGCTTCCAATTATTATAATTATTATTAATATCTCTATTGTAATTGTTGTTTGTTGTTCTGGTTGTCCTTGTTGTTCTTATTATTTTTGTCGACAACCTATATGCTGTTTCCTATGTTATTCGTTATGTTAGAAGCAAAGGAAAATAAATTCGAAATATATATCATATTTAGTCAAAGGAAACTTATAGGCCCCGACATACAGATAAATTCCATATGCTATTGCGTATTTCGTTTGCTGTATTATAGATTTGGTATAATTATATATATATATATATATATATATATATATATATATATATATATATATATATATATATATATAATGGTATATATATATATATCCCCATGGGCTAGTTTATAATTAGTTTTGCTGCGCCTCATAGTGTGCGTGCGTGCGCGTGTGTGCGTGTATGTGATGTATTGTGAGATCTGTTCGAAATATTATCTTCCTTAACTGCCATTATGTGCCAGAAGATGTCGCTAAACTCTCCATCTATCCATACATGAAGCATAATGTAAAAACGCCAACACCGCACTTACTCCGGCAGTGCCAGTCCCATCCAGGAGAAAGGAGGAGGGCGACTATAATCATCTTTGTTACGACACAACGTCGTTAAACAGTAACAGTAACTATCTACGACTGAGGTACATAATTTATGATGTACATGATATATATCCCTTGCGTTCAATAAAGAACATTCTTACTTACTTACTTACTTACTTATATGGCGTATTCTACGGTAAATGATATTCTATTTAATATAACAGATGCAACTACTCAAAAAAACCTAAGGCTGATATTTTAATCAATGATTAAAAACACGGGCGTTTGCAAAGATGTCTAATATAATTTTTAGACACCTCAATAAATGGTTTAAGATCAAGTATATTAGGCTTAAGTATACTGCACCATTTTCTTGCTTTGGGTACTTGGTAGATTTTTAATTGTAATTAAGTTATTAACTTATTAACTAAACATTGATACCACATCTCAATAACCTATTATTGAAATTTTCAGACTATATGGCGAATTACAAGAATATTATATACTGATTATTTTAAAGGTATTTATATTTATTTCACGAATATTATAATTATATTACTGTATAATTATGTAGGCTATTAATATTCATACTAGATCTGTATATACATATGCATATATATACTAATATTCTTTATGGGTCGAATATGGATTACTATTATTACTATTAATTATTTTTATTATTATTATTATTATTATTTATTATTATTATTATTTTTTTTTTTTTTTTTTTTTAAATGTTTTACGGGTTCTCGTCTCCATCGTGTTGCATAAAGGAGCCCCTAAAGGCCGCGGCGTTAAAGCGGCCTTTAGGGGCCGTTACTTATTTCCGTTAGGAAACTGTTACTGCTTATTATTATTATTATTATTATTATTATTATTATTATTATTATTAAAGTGTTATTTATAGCGCGCATAAAAAAATGGAAATCTTGCACAAAAGAGCGTAACAGAAAAAAATAAAGAAAAATATGTCTGCGCAAGTCTCATGATGTTAAAATGTCCTGCAGAATATTTGTCGGCGGCTGGATAACATTGCTCACTATAGGCCCTAGAAGCACAGAATAGATAACGCTTTATCTATTCTGTGCTAGAAGAGTCACCAGGATTACATTAAAGAAAACACATTTATAGGAGTTTTACAATAGTTTCATACTACATTTTAAGCAATATATTAATATATTTCGAGCAATGCATGCTGTAGCCTATATTGTGTGCTCCTCTAACTATAATAATTATGAACTCTGTATGCGCTTTTTACAAGCACAAGGAAACTGTTCTTTATCGCCAGAGTTGGGCTGAAAGTGGCTCTTCAGTAGGTTATCTTGGAGGGGCGCTATATAACATAAGTCTTCTAAGTAAGTAAGTAAGAAGTAAGAATGTTCTTTATTAAACGCAAGCAAACGCTCAGCGCTTTACATACAAAGTCAGAAAAATTTATGTACAAAGAAAACGATAATTAGAGGAAAATTAAGTCAACTAGAAAACAGATGAATAACTGTACAACACCCTAGCTAAGAAGCCGCGCCTGGTAAGGGAATCAAATCTAGGGAGAACACGGTTATGTGAGCGTGGGCGCAGGTCATGACCAGTGCAATTGACAAGGGGAGAAGGTCGTGGAGGGTGTGGCTAGTATTTTTTAAGATGTTTCTAAAGAGGTCTATATCAGCTTTTTGCAAAGCTCCTCAAAGGTGGGGAAAGATTTAGGTAGGAAACCAATGAATAAATACATACATATATATATAAAATATATATTTGAATAAATATATATGTATATGGGCATACATGTATGAATATATATATATATATATATATATATATATATATATATATATATAGATATATATATATATATATATAGAGAGAGAGAGAGTGCTGAGCCTGGATATATTTATATAATATTTATCCAGGCGCAGCAAGCGAGTTATATTTTAACTGCGCTACAAACAAATCAATATAAATTATTTATTATGAGGTACTTGCTCTATATTTATATATAATATAAGGATGATAAGGTAGGTAAGTAAGTAAGTAGTTTATTCACCACAAAATAAAGCAAAATGACAATACACAAATTTTACAAACCGAGTGGTGGGCTACCGGTGAAGTCACATAGGACTCATCTCGCCTTCTTAGCTAGGATGCTGTAACATACGAATAATTCGATTTCTTTGAAGTGCGACCCAAATGCATGGTCGTAGTACTAATTAACTGCCATTAACGGCAGCTTATGACAACATAGGCCGTTGCCGCCGACAAAGATTAGTTTTTGGCATATTACAGCTCTTTTTTTAGGTGTCACGCAATGCGAAGATTGATTATATATAGCGTAGCGTGAAAGCGTTTTAGAGGTGTTTATAACTGGTGCTTGTATTAACATAACATACCATAACAAGGGTTTTAAGTGGTTCAGAAGACGTTTAGTCTGTGTTAGAACCACTGTACATATTACATAAAATTATATATATATATACACACACATATATATATATATATATAATACATATATATATATATACATAATATATACATATAACATACATATATATATATATATGCATAATATTCATTGACACATGGATATGCTTAATATGCATATGCATATACGTATGCATGTGCATATGAATATACATATAAGAATATACATATATGCATATGCATATACCCATAGCGCATATACATATTGTCATCAACATTTTGTTGCATATAATATTATAATAACAAAATATCGATGAAAATATATTTTCATCGCCATCTTGCAAGTGGCTGCCAAACCGTTGAACTTTCAGAAATTCGTCGCTACGTGCAGTGCCAGTCCCAACCGTAGGTGAAGCAGGAGGGCGACGCAAATCACCTTTGTTTAGTAGAGCCAGTTTTGTTACGCCGATAGTACATGGGATCAAATCTTCGGTTATTGTGTAGGGAACTTGGATTTGGATGTTCTCGATGAGGGAACAACCAGGGAACCATGTGTAGCAATGGATGACACGGAGACACTCCACTCCTAAGACAAGATGGAGTACAGAAATTATGATCTTATTATACTCAATGCGGTTTTGCATCCGATGCCAATAAAATTCCTCCCTAATGACACTCAATATATATGACAAACCTAGCTATACATCCAAAAGCTCATTTAAGTCAACAGGCAAAATTCTCTGTTATTTCCTTCATCGATTCTATTGTCTTCGCATTAACTTCTATTGAACTGTTCATTTAAATGGCGAACTTCCAAACAATGGCGGGCATTAATGTCTGCATATTTATATAATAAATATTTAAACCATTCGAAGGGTGTCCAAAAATGTAGCATAGTGCTACATATAGAAAGAAATATTTATCTTACAGCAGCAAGTCCTGTTTGACTTTCGACTTACCGTACATTACATGAAATAAATATAATTATATTTGTACAGAGTTTTAATAAATAAATTAATAATCACAAAAATACAATACCAATATGATAATACCTGATCGCTTTTATAAAAATTATATGCACCAAAGACTTTCCACGCCGTAGAATTTGATTGGCTGTCTGGGTCTGACCTGACCCTGACCTGACATTGAATTTGGCCCCACAACGGTGAGAAGTTCGTCATTTAAATAAGCTATATTTCCTTTGCAAAAAGGTGTTTCAGAACTGCAAATTCAAATTGAGTTCACCTATACATAGTTAGGTACAGATATAATTCTTATATACTATAATTTCAATTGAATACACGGGTGGAATAAAGCACTAAGTACAAAAAAGTCATATCGAGTAAAATCGATATGAAATTTGTTTTTCCAAATTATGTTTTCCATTGATCATTAGAACCAATATGATGTGTTAGTACGTTGCAGTATGCTATTTGACCATGAATTTCGTTATTTTGTCAATTAAATTCACAACATGGAACCGTTAAGGGATTTATTATTTACTTACCCGCCTGCATGCTTGCCTATTATGGTTGGTGTGAAATAGCACAAGTCCTGAGTTTTCAATAATATCATTAATATAAGGATGTTATAAAGCATTCTGACATTTTTCCCAGAAGAAATACTATTTTCTACTGCATTATTATTATTGAATAGAAACTATATTTTACAAGTATTATCCTAACCGCATTCTTCCTTCGCTTCCTCGTGTTATCCGACCATAAGTCCTCGTGTTTTGTCCGAATCTTGGCTTTTTCCTTAGCACGACTTGCACTCTGCCTTTCAAATTCCGAATCAATATCATAGTATTCCGTTTCATCACTAGACTGTGACGAATAATAAGTAATATTAACTTCTGAAGACAATGAATTAGCGTCCTCTGCGCGAGCGTCCATTTTTGTTTACGTGTGACTGATAGGGTGCTGCCATACGGCGAATGAAACGTTACTATTTACTGGAATTAATGATCATTAGTGCTTTCTTCCATAGATGAGAGACCAATCTACAGGAAACACGCGTAAAGCGTATAAAAGAAATAATGGCACTTAGTGCTTTATTCCACCCGTGTATTCAATTATAAAGAATTATATAATTTATAATATTATAGCATGTTCTACACATTGTATGGATGCATTTAGTATGTTAGGCACTATTGTTTTTTCATTAAATAATAGAAAGTATTCAATTATAATATCACTGAAGCAAATAAGATGTGCAACATGTCACAATACATGACATAACGTTTTTTCAATTTTATTATTATACACAATAAACTTATATAAATTAATATTATACAAACACATATATATAAATTTTATATGTATATAAATTATATATATAAACTTATTATAGGCCTCGAATAAAATTATGCCATAGCATTATGCAAGAAATCAAAGATATAGGCTAATATATGTGTATTATGTTTACATTCAATGTAATAAATTTGAATATATTATATACAAAACACCAATTTTAAATATTATAATCAATTTAGCTGTTTATTATTATTATTATATATATATATATATATATATTATATATTATATATATTATATTATATTATTATTATTATTATTATTATTATTATTATTATTATTATATATATTATTATTATTATTTAATCACGAGATGTTGTTTATGGACTTTAGCGACGGCTTGTCAATTCCATTTACCATTGATACAGTATGGTTAATAGTTAGTAGCCTATTATTAATAATATTATTTTAATCCCGTAATCATATATTATATATATATATATTAACGCCTTGACCTCATTTTCTTAGCCTCGGCATATGAAACCAGCTATCTCTCTTATTTTCAAACCTTCGGTGTGCTAATTACAGGCAAGTTCGCAAGGGCGAGAGTGGCGCAAAGAATGCTGCTACTAAGCAACCAGTTATGTAAGAGTCCTAGTCTACGATGGCGTTTTGTAAAACAGTTTCGCCATCTAGCGAATGTATGATTCTCATTCGAAAACGTTTGCTTGTATCTCTTGTCTGTTTCTCAGTGTATCTGTCTGTCCCTCTTTCTGTTTCTAATGGTCTGTATTTTCACTTTTGTGCCCTTGCTTCTAGTTTTAGCCGAGGCTAAAAAAACACTCAATAAGTAGACGTAATTTACCTAAAAATGCAAGCTATAAATGTAAAATTAAAAATGTGTGAATTTGCCTATAAACAATCATCAAAATGCAATGGTTAATATAAATGAAAATGCGAATGTAAATGCAAAATAAATAAAATCATAAAAGTAAATTTAAATATATAAATTTATCAATCTACATACACTACATAAACGTCAATGATATTAATGTAAGAGAAAACGCAAATATAAATGAAGTTGTAAAGAGAAATGCAAATAGTGATGTCCGCGAGGATGATTGGATTTGTGGATTTGTGTAAAACAGAGTCGCCATCTAGCGAATATATGGAGAGATGGATGGTTGCTTGCTGAATGCTGCTACTAAGCATCCAGTTATTTAAGGGTGTCCTAAGTGGAGATGATGTCGTTTTGTAAAACAGAATCGCCATCTAGCGAATGTATTATTCTCGTTCGAAAATCATTGCCTCTATCTCTGTCTGTTTCTCATTGTGTCCCTCTCTTTGTAACGTTCTGTATTGTTTATCTTTCTCCAGTTCCTTCCATTTTTAGCCCAGACATAGCATGGACGTCGAAAAAATATAAAATTTAATTTGTAAGTAGATCTAAATTTAAATAAAATGCAACTGTAAATGTAAAATTTAAAATGTGTTAATGTGAATATAAATAAAAATTATACCTAAAAATATAAATATAAATATAAATGAAAATGTGAACCTAAACAAAAATAATTAAAATCACAAATGTAAATTTAAATAATTATAAAAATTTGTCGACCTATATACTTAACATAAGCGTGAATTTCAATATAAATATAAATATTAATGTAGGCGCAAGCGTAAACATAGATGCAATTGTAAAAAAATGTAAATAGTAATGTAATCGATCACGGAATGTATGGTCAAATGGAAGAGTTTGTCAACAGAGTCGCCATCTATCGAATGTATGAATGGATGGGTGGATGACTGGCAGCAATTCTGAATGGCTTAATGGGAACTCAGCTTGCGTTTATTACTAATGCATCGTCAGGTCTGTTGTCGCATAAACAGTAAACACCTGTATTATGAACCAATTCATACCTGCTTTAGTGATTGAGACCACTTCAAAAGGCTCCCCGCCAGCCATAGTGTAAGAGACGGAGAGGCCAACTATCATGGGAGCCCTGCTGG
The DNA here is from genome assembly GCA_020284085.1 of Aporrectodea caliginosa. Lineage (NCBI taxonomy): Eukaryota > Metazoa > Annelida > Clitellata > Crassiclitellata > Lumbricidae > Aporrectodea > Aporrectodea caliginosa. Next base: position 3,531,068 of record JACEVL010000019.1, on the reverse strand, counting down.
GTGTTAATAAGGGCTATTCTCACAGGGGGTCGTAAATTTACAATCTGTCATTAGACCATCGACTGAGTAGCAAACGGAGGGTTAAACAAACCGGCGTTAAGTGTGGAGGAGTGAAGAGTTTACTGGGGCCTACGGGAACGACGTTGTGACCCCTATTCCACTGCCCCGGGGAATTATAAGTCATCCTAGCCATTGTTGGATGCATAGACTGTGAAGAATGACGGTACGTTAAAGTAGAGTCGACGTTAGTTACCCTGGTAACCACAAAAGTTGTAAAATACTGATTAAAGTTACATTTAATAAGCGGCGCTGATAAGACACCTTAAGTTGCGTATTTTCCACGTTATATATAAGTGGGGTCCCGGAAGAAAAGCACTAACTGATGGATCGTGCTTTGGTAATCCCAGTCCCAAGCCTGGAGAAAGTAGGAGGGTGACGCTAATTATGCTATGACACAGTGTCGTTAAACAGCAACTAACCAATCAATCAAGATCAATTGCATTGGTAGCCACAAAACATGTCGCTAAGCGGTGAATAATGGAATTGTAATTGTAATTGTAATTACGACGATTTATATAGCGTTGTTGGTAGCAAGCTACTTCTAGAACGCTTAACAAAACTGTCTACTATAATTATGTTAACAAGTGTCCACTTAGAAACCTTTAAATCGTTTGTAAGCGACGAAATATATTGGAAATTTCCGCTTAATCCATAATATCAATATAAGAGCTGTAATATGCCAAAAATAATCTTTGTCGGCGGAAACGGCCTATGTTGTCATAAGCTGCCGTTAAACTGTGTATCCGATAATCCATAATATCTTGATAGCAGATTTAATTGTTTTCGCAGTATTCTACATATTAACGATTTGTCGTCAACGGACTTTGATGTCGTAGGACAACGTTTAACTTTCCAACAAGAGTCAAATTTTTATCCAATCGCTATTGTAGAGCCTTATGAAGCAAAAAGTTTTTGTCGACATCAACGACATTAATTTTTTTGCATAATGCATCCTCTGTGATTCAATCGCTATAGTTATTATCATTTACTAGCGTTTAAAAGGTGTGTAACAAGAGTGCTCCAGCAGTTCGTTTACCGTGCTCTGTACCTTATTGAGCATTGCTTGACACATTTTAAAGGTATACTATGCCAAACAAGAGAGAGAGACAGACAGACAGACAGACAGACAGACAGACAGACAGACAGACAGACAGACAGACAAACAGACAGACAGACAGACAGATAGAGACATAGACAGAGACAGACAGACAGACACACAGACAGACAGACAGACACACAGACACCGATAGACAGACAGACAGATAAAGACAGACAGACCGAGAGAAAGACAGTCAGAGAATGACAGAAACAGAGACAGAGAGACAGACAGAGACACATAGACAGATAGATAGAGACAGAGACAAACAGGGAGAGAGAGAGACAGAGAGAGAGAGAGAGAGAGAGAGAGAGAGAGAGAGAGAGAGAGAGAGAGAGAGAGAGAGAGAGAGAGAGAGAGAGAGAGAGAGAGAGAGACCAACAGAGACAGAGAGACAGTCAGCTATAGAGACCAACAGAGAGAGACAAACAGAGCGACAGACAGAGAGACAGACAGAGAAAAAGAGAGAGAGCGACAGAGGGGAGAGAGGTCGGTGTCAACGATCCTTGCAGTCTTAAGAAGTCGTTAACCCTCCCTTCTGATAATAACAATGAGCAGCCTGTATAAGAATAACTACTAATTATCAGTTCAAAGTCGTCCAAACCCCGAATAGTTTACAACCTCCTTCCTTTCAAGGGTTGAGGGTGGAACCCCCGACGGCTCATCGATGCCATTGGTCGTTTTAGCGGGGGGGGCGATGCTAAACGATGGGGTGGAACATGTAGTATTACCCTTCTCACAGGGCAGTGGGCTAAGAGTCTGTTACTGCCCATTCTATCAGCCCTCCTCTATAGTCGTCAGTTTGAGATGCACTACGAGTCATGCATTTTATAACCTATATTTCAGCTATTATAGTCTGTATTTGAAACGCAGTGAGTTGCCTCTTTAAAAATTTATCATATTAGCTTTATAACGAGAGTCGCTAATAGAGCTGTACCGATATCGCTCGATTGTTCTAATAATCGGCCAGATTACGCGTATGGCCGTTTAATCGGTACATCTCTAGTCTCTATAATATAAGTTTGGGTCCTAAATTACAAGTAGTTTTAATCCAATTAAATATTATAGTTAAATTAGACGTCAATTATTCTGGAGTCACTTTTCGTTCAACGTTATTTGTTTCCAAACCATGATAGCTTTTTCAGTTTTAAAAGAATTTATATTTCTCAAAGGTTTAACGTCGTCTTATGACATCAAAGGCCGTTGACGACAATTCACAATGTATACCATACAATGAAAACGAGAAATTTAACGTCCAAACGACACCATTTAAAGGTGTCAAATAAATCCTTACAATGTCACAAAATTCAATATTAAACGACATAAAGTAATGCATCGGTTAGGCCTACTTTCTGTGATACACACACTGTGATTAAATGATTCGATACAAATTTAATTATAATAATATCATGACGTTAGATTCTTATTCTACTTGTACTCTTTTAAGTGATTATTTATTAATTTTCAGTTTAACGTCATCTAGTGACGACATTCACTATTTACATTATACTTTTTTGAATAAAAAGTTGATAAAAATAGCACAAACACTAAATGATATAGGTAATTCACAAAGTCGGCCTTTTACCCGTAGATTGTTCAAGCACCCAATACACTCAAACGTAAGTTTCATTAAGTAAAAAAAATATTTGGCACATACGTATTACAATTTCTTACAGTTTGTTTTCAACATGTCCATTGAGACACCACAACTACATTTTCCTTATTACAACATAATTTATGAAGTACTGCATTATGATGCAATGTAATATTTACTCCAATACAGCAACCAAACTAAACATATGATACTTAAAACAAAGTGTTATAGATACTTAATGAACAATCTGGCATATATGTAATTTACTTACAATGTACATCAGATTTTTATTACTTATATAATATAATAAAACATACTTAAGATTTCACAATTGAAAAAAAAACTAGGCTACTAATTATACGCCTCATCAAAGAAACTACGGAAGCTTGTATTTGATTGTTGAAGGAATCGAAGAAAAAGGTGTTTACTGTTAATCCTTAAACGGATTACAGCATCTGCTTAATCAACAAAAAACACATGTATTAAGCCAACTGAATAAGGATTCAGCGAATTTGATAACAGATTAAGATGTTTAATCAACATGCATATACATACATGCCTCATCAAAGATTATTATTAATCAAAGGTTTAACGACATCCTATAGCTACAAAGGCTGTTGACGTCTTTAAAGTTGTTGATGTATTTCCGTTCATTTTCTTGTAATGTTCTCACAAATGTTCTTTCTCCTTTCTCGTCCTTGATTCCGTCTCCGATAAGATGCTGACGTGTTTAAAGTTTCTGACGATTTAAGTTCATTTTCATATAATTTCTATCAACAGATTTTCTTTTTCTTTTCTTGGCTTTGATTCCGTTTCTGATAAGATGTAGACGTATTTAAAGTTTCTGACGGATTAAGTTCATTTCCGTATAATGTTAATAACTGTTTTCTCCTCAATCTTATTAACAATATTAACAATATTTGATAGATACATATTATTTGATTTGATACATATTAAAGTATTGTATCTCCGTTATGTTTGGCCCATTGGCTCTTTTTATTGTAATTCTTTTTTAACATCTTTTTCTTTTTTTTCCCTTTTTTCTCCTTTTGTTTCTTTTTTTGGTGGCTATTTCAGCTCTTTTTTGGCTATATCAGCTCTTTTTTTGGCTATATCAGCTCTTTTTTTGGCTATTTTAGCTCTTTTCAAATATGTTTACAAAGTTATTAACAGTACTTCTTTAAGTTTTCTAAAATAACATGTAATGCTATTTGCAAACAGAAATTCAGCACAGATGTGTAATATATATATACATGTATTATATACACATTTTATTTTAACATACATCTATTTACAAGAATGCATGTTAACAATTATTTACATGACAGAATACTTAATTAAACATTTCATTAAACATTTTCCTATGAAACAATGTAATATCATTAGAAAATGCAATGAAATAATGAAATGACCATTAATCACACATATTTTGTGTTTATTGGTATTTTAATCATAAGGAATGTGTTCAACTATATGTTTGTAATAGATTTGATCTGATACTAATATTTATGACAATAATTATAGTATTTTTCCTTTATTAATGATTTTAAGAAACTACGGAAGCTTGTATTTGATTGTTGAAGGAATCGAAGAAAAAGGTGTTTACTGTTAATCCTTAAACGGATTACAGCATCTGCCTTTAATCAACAAAAAACACATGTATTAAGCCAACTGAATAAGGATTCAGCGAATTTGATAACAGATTAAGATGTTTAATCAACGATTGCCCCAATGATCAACAGATCAAGATCCCTAATCATTGGATTAAGTCATAAGTCAATGGATTAAGCCACTCAATGGATTAACCAATTCAACGCAGTTCAAGCCACTCAATGGATTAATCCAACGGAACTACAGCAACGATGTCACTGGATCACCCAAAAAATCCACTCGATCAACAGATTAAATCTTCAAATCTCCGGTAACAGGTAAGAATTTAACGCAGAATAAATTAAATCAATTCAATTTAATTCTACAGAATTAATACAGCACCATTCACTAATGCACAATTGTTATCAAAATACAATGAAGACAATACCACAAATGTGCTATTGTTGTTCAGCAAGTTATATAGTTCCAGTGTCTAATGCACAAGGCATCAACCGATGGCGATAAATATTACGTAACGTAGACGAATTATTCTGAAATTAGGTCAGTATTGCAAGCAACATGTATAGACATTTAGAGAAACTGTCTCCACACTACCATTGCCACCAAGAACATTAACATCATCAGAGTAAATACCACCATTGTTACCACTGCCATCGCCACGGTGCCACCACTACCAGGAACATTAACATCGTCAGACTTACTATCACTGCCGCTAATACTACCAATTCCACTACCACAACCAAAACCACCACCATCAACACTACCAGCTTCTCAGTTCATATGTATATTGGCTATGTATGTATCTAGGTACTTAATATAGCGCCTTTTCAGTAGCTCAAAAAGCGCTGAACACACGGCTACCATAACAAGTCCTCCATCACTGCAAAGGAGCTTTGTTACCGCGAGTGTCTGGAAAATATCATAGTGTAAAAAGACGTTTTTGTATAGTGACCGTATGAGCTCTATACCCTGTTCAATTTTCAATGAATTCATCGGGTGAGATCCTTAGCCACCGCTGCCACTTTGAATGGGCGCCACGCCATTATTTTAAGGACTCTGTGCACGGATTGTGCTATAGTAGATTTTTATTTATTTAGCGACATCTTGTGGCTGCCAGAGCCGTTACGACGACATCAAATAGACAAAACCAGCAACGATTTTTTTTTATGTATATTGGTTATATATGTATCTAGATACCTCATATAGCGCCTTTTCAGTATGTCTCGAAAGCGCTGCAGACACACACGGCTAACATAACAAGTCCTCCATCACTGCAAAGGAGCTTTGTTACCGCGTCTGTTTGGAAAATATCATAGTGTAAAAAGACGTTTTTGTATAGTGACCGTATGAGCTCTATACCCTGTTCAATTTTCAAGGAATTAATCGGGTGAGATCCTTAGCCACCGCTGCCACTTTGAATGGGCGCCACGCCATTATTTTAAGGACTCTGTGCACGGATTGTGCTATAGTAGATTTTTATTTATTTAGCGACATCTTGTGGCTGCCAGAGCCGTTACGCCGACATCAATTACACAAGATCAACGTCGATTTCGCACCGTTGATTTAATATAATTATTACATTGACAGTAACCGTTATAAAGGTGTTTAAGCAGAGCATTGCATTATACAATGTGCCGCCGAATAACAGGACATTATGTTCTATTAAAAATCTATTATATAGTAAATGTAAATTTATACTTTTTATATATCAGCCGTATATGGCTTCGACCCTGCTCATTTTTCTTTGAATTGATAAGGTTCGATCCTTTACCACTTCTTCCCGTTTGAATGACTACCATGCCATTTAAGGTAATCGAGTACAGACAGTCCTAGCCAGACATTCAAACCTCTGAGATAAACAGAATCCTTACAGCGGCCCATTGGACGTGATCGTAGTCGTATATTGGGACTAGCACTAACACAGTTAAGATAGTGTCGTAGGATAGTTACTGCTGTGTAATCACGACCTATATAATATAAAATGTAAGGTCGACGTTAAACACTTTGGCAATTCCACCACTACTGCCAGTCTCAAGCCTGGATGAACGAGTGGGCAACGCTAGTCATCTTAGTTATGATGCAGTATCTTAACAGTAGCTGACTCACCCACCAACCGTCAGACACTCAAGTATGCTAATAATGTTAATATCTTATTACACACCTTTTAAACGCCATTACACAAGGCTATATAAAAGGAACGTTGGTAACCTCAGCTGGTTCAGTCTCTTATTTAATTTATTATTCTGTGTATTTCGGTTTACAATTTATGTATTGTTATCTGGTTTCTTAAAATCTATGAGATACTTGACAGACAGATAGACAGACAGACAGACAGACAAACAAACAAACAGACAGACAGACAGACAGAGATGGAGGCAGAGACAGACAGTTACAGACAGACAGAGAAAGCGTGGGAGAGAGGTCGATGTCGGCGATCCTGGCAGCGGTAAGATGTCGTTAAACTCTCCGGACGGACAAATGAACAATGAGCGGTCAGTCCAGGAATAACTAGGCCTCCCTACTAATTACAACGGGTTCAAAGTCGTCTAAACCCCGAATAGTTTACAACATGCCTCGTATCAAGAAGGACAGAGGTTAGAACCCCGACGGATCATCGATGATGATCGTATTACGGGGCAGATGTTAAACGACGGAGTGAGGGTAGGATTACCCTTCTCACTCGACAGTCGGCTGAGAATCGGTTACTACCCATTCTACCAGTTTTCCTCTGCCATGGTCGTCAGTTTGGGGTAAACCCCGAGTCGTGTATTTTATAACGAAGTCCAGGTCAAGCCATCCGAACAACATATTAAACCATTTGATATTGACAGTAAGCCATAACTATATCGTGGAACAGATAGCAAAGGGGTTAGCCACTAGAAATACACGATTAAGTCATTCAACCAACAGATTAAGCCAGCTGAAATTTCTTCAAATCTCCGGTTACATGTAACAATTTAGCGCAGAATTAATTAGATTATTTTCAATTTAATTCTGAAGAATGAATTCAGTTGCCCAGAGCATTCTAAAAGCTATATCTACAACTGCACAATTGTTATGTAAGTGCAACGTCTTGTAATGAAAACAACACCTTAAAATATGTTATTGATATTCAGCAAGTTCTATATCACTTATGCACAAGGCATCATTAACTCCGCCACTGTTCGCTTTCTGACAGTGCCAGTCCCAAGTGCCTGGATGAAGGAGGAGGGCGACGCTAATGGTCTTTGTTACCACACAGCTAGTCGTTAAAAAGGAAACACACACACACAAGGCATCAACCGATGGCCTATAAAGAAAGCAACATAGACGAACTAATCCGGATGTGGGACAATATTGTAAGCAACATGTGTAGACATGGGTGTAGCCAGAACAACATTTCGAAGGGGGTTTAAAGATTTCGGGGGTTGGTTCCATTGAAAATCGTCGCAAACGTCCAGGTTTTTTTCGTACTTTGCATGTAAAAGCATATAAAAATTTGTTCGGAAACTATTTGGGGGTTTGAACCCGTAAAACCACCCTCTAAATACGCCAATGTGTGTAGACATTTAAAGAAACTGGCTCTGTCTGTTTGTCTGTCTGTCTCTGTTTCATCTCTCCCTTTCAGTTCATATGTATGCATGTATGTTTCTATCTAGATACTTAAAATGGCGCCTTTTGAGTATAATGGCTAACATAACAGGTATTCCATAAATTCGTGGGAGCCTAATTTCCCCGTTTGTCTGGGAAGATGTAAAAAGTGAAAAATGTAGACTTTTTCCAATCGCCAATACCATGCTTAGGTCTCAATGAATTGATCGGGTGAGAACCCTGACCACCGCTGTCCGTTTGTATGGGTGCCACGCCATTTAATGTTCCCTTCTAGAGACCGTGATTTTTTTTATAATTAGAGACATCTTGTAGTTGGTAGTGTCTTTGACGCCGATCTCAGTGGAGGCTTCAAGTAATAACATCGACTTATCGCAATTTACGTATATATAGCATTCGTAGAACACGTTTAAAAGGTGTTTAAATAGAACATTAAATTACCCAATGTAATATGCTGTAAATAAAAACTATATTTTAACAAGCGATTGTATATTAAATATGACTAATAACGTTTTTCTATAGCGACCGTGTGGGCCGGTGTGGCCTCGACCCTGATCATTTTTGAAATTACTCGATCTGGTGAGATACTTCACACAGCTGCCTCTTTGAATGGATGCTACACAGTTTAAGGTCCTTGTGAGGCAGAGATTATAATCTCTGAATTAATCTCTGAATTAAGACACCATCATCGATATACGAACCCAGGCATCTTCATGCGCAATGGCAAACGGAACGTAATCGTAATCTCCAAATTTCAAAGACGATACGCTAAAGGTAATCACCGGGCATCAGCTTATTCACAAGCGCTGCGTCGCATCAGAGATCGATGTCCAGTGAAGTCTTTATGCCAGAGAGACCAGATAAAGGAGGAAGATGAGCAGCTAAGTTAAGTTATTTCGTTAAGGACGAGAAGCTTTGAGGGCACAGGATCCGATGGTAGCCACAACTTCCCACAAGATGTCGTTAAACGGTGGATAATGGACTTACTATTACATAGTTTTTTCCTTAGCGACATCTTGTTGCTGCCAGAGCCGTTGACGTTCACCCCACAATACTTCGATCTAACTTGCATAGCTTTTCCATAGACACGTCGCTTACTGTATTGCGCATATAAATTAAAGAATTGTCAACAGCCTTTGATGTCTTAAAAGATTATGACGACGTTAAACTTTGAAAAAAAATAGCTACTGGAAACGTCAACGTTTTCTTTCAATCGCTGCTGAGGAGTTTCTATTAAGCAATAAAAAATTTCTGTCTACATCAAAAGTCTCAGTGTTTTCATAAGATGTCGTTAAACGACACCCCCCTTAGCAGCTTCTCTCATGACCCCTCTGATCCGCTGGAAACCGGACTCGGACCTCCCTCGGACTACTCTTATGGACAACCTTCTGACTAGACGCAGCGCTCGTGAATAAGCTGGTGCCCTGCGCTTGGCTTTTGAGTGGCGCTTTAGAAGTTTGGAGATTACGATTACGATTACGAAACTCTAGATTGGCCTACACTCAATCGTTATTGACTTTAGCTTCATTAATTTGCTTTTGAAAAGACGAGTCTACTATATACAGTGAAAAAACCAGTTCAAACACTTTTCTGCGAGTGAAGTCAACGGCCTTTCATGCCATAAGATTTCGTTAACCAGTTGAATCTTATCCAATCGATGCTGCATGTATAGTTCCTTTTTAATGACACTGTGTTTAATGGCGGCGCCCTCCTCCTTTCTCTATACGTGGGACTGGTATTACCGCAGGTAAGGTAGTTTCGTAGGGTAGTCGCTGTTGCGTAATAACTACCTAGTTAATCTGTAAGGTCGACGTTAACCTTGGCAATTCCGATACTACTGCCAGTCTTAAGCCTCGATGAAAGAGGAGGGCAACGCTAATCATCTAGTGCGGCAATCTTAAAGAATAGCTGACAATCCAATAAACGACTGTCCAGCCAATTATATAATAATGTTGCAATCTGCTTACAAACCTTTAAATAATTATTAAAAAACCCTATATAAACTGTAATTTTTGAATCTCGGAAGGTTACATAGGAAAGTTGATGGCTGAAGCGTTTACTAAAATGAACTAAAACTCAGTAAATGTAGGATAAAAATGTCTATGGCCGTTTTAGTCAAACTGTCGGATACATACAATACGCGACCCAGACCACATGATCTCACCCTACCTAGAATTGATGCCTTTGCTAAAAGAAGTTTTATTATGAGAATGTTATATGACTTTGCATAAATGTTTGTATTATTTATTTTTCTGTAAGCTACTGTGCGTTTGCTGGTAGTCAAATAAAGAATATTCTTACTTACTTACTTACTTACGAATACAATCGTAAGATACAGCTAAAAAGTCGAAATGAAAGATACTGGAGATTATAATTTTTTTATAAACAATATAATTACTTACATACTTACTTTATCTTATAATCGAAATACCACAAAGACATTGCATCAGAAATGCAGAGTTGTTGCCATGGAAATGACAGAATCGTTTAGATCCCTTCCTAAGTACTCTCCTGTCTCTGCATACATGCGTGATGTGTTGCATTGGCTGCCTGTGTCTCAGCGGATCTCATATCGCATTACTGCTCTTGTTTCTCGTTGTGTTCTTGGCTGCGCTCCATCTTACTTGCGTGATCTTTGCCGCCCAGTGTCTGATGTTCCAGCGCGTCGGGTGCTTCGCTCTGCGACGAGGGGTGAGTTCCTTGTTCCACGGACTCGCTTGGCTATTAGGCAGCGCCGTGCTTTCTCGGTTGTTGGCCCTTCCATCTGGAATGACCTACCACTTAAGCTCCGTTTTTTTACTTGTAAGCCATCTGACAGGGTTCTACAAGTCCCTCAAGTCTTTTTCTTTAGTCGTGGCTGGGCCGAGAGCGCTCCTGAGTAGTTTCTTGAAGGGGCGCTATATAAATGCTCTGAATGAATGAAATGAATGAATGAAACGCCAACGTTAGGTCGACCTCAACGACCATGACAGCCGAATGATATCGTTAATCATTGAAATCTACTAACAATGTTAGTATAACATAACGCGCCACCGGACCCCCTTTGGGGGGGTCCGGAGGCGCGTTGGATAACATCTGGCGTAGAGTGCGAGAGGTACCGATTATTATTATTATTATTATTATTATTATTATTATTATTATTATTATTATTATTATTATTATTATTATTATTATGTGCGATCTGTTTAGACACCTTAAATAGCTTTTCACCGAGTCTATATATTAAAAATTTCAGTACTAGCAGCAACTGATAGCTGTTGTAGACTAAAGTGTCAATTAATATGTTCATTCATTCATTCATTCATTCATTCATTACGAAGTTTTAAAAAGGGCCCCTTCAAGGTTACTACTCAGAAGCGCTCCCGACCACAGCACGGCTGAAAAGGACAGTTTTGAGGGAAGTATAGAAAGATTCAGAGTGGATTCTGGGATGCAAGCGCAACGTCAAAGGAAGCCCGTTCCAGAGGGAGGGGCCAACCACTGAGAAGGCCCGATTCTGCTTAGTAGCTGTGTGGGCAAAAGGGACCATGAGCACGCCCCGCTCAGTAGAACGGAGAGAGCGACGACCCGGAGCACCCAAGGTAGGGCAGCAGAGGTCGCGTAGATATGCAGGGGCTAAGCCCAGCAAGGACCGCCAGACCAAAGCTATGATCCGATACGAGAATCGCTGCAGTAGAGGGAGCCATTCCCAATGAAGCACATCCAGCATATAACCTGAGACGTGGCCAAATTTGGGAATACGTCCTCAAAGGCGTGCGGCAGAGCGCAGGACCCGGTTCAGGCACCCCAACCGACAAAGCTGGGAGGCCAACATAGAGTGAACAACAGTAATCAAGTCGGACTGTGATAAAAGAGTGGATGAGTGTAGCGGTGGAGTTCGAAGTAAGTGAGCGAGCAACAGTGCGGAACTGGCGTAACTGATAGTAAGAATCACGGCAGAGGCGGTTTATATGAGGAGCAAAGGTTAACTCTTGGTCTAGTGTAACTCCAAGGTCACGGACAACAGAGGAAAAGACAAATTGAGGGAAGTCTGAAGCAATGGTGGATAGGTCTAGCTTCGCAAGCTGCTGCCGAGTGCCCAGCCAGATAAATTGGGTTTTTGATGGGTTGAGGCGCAGGCGGTTCGTTGACATCCAGGTCTCCAGGGTGCACAAAGCCAGGCTCATTGCTCGAACAGCAGCAGTGGCGTTAGTAGCAAGGCAGTGCAGGTAAATAATCTGGATTCTTGTCAATCGCGCAGATACCAGCGTGCCAGGTAGCGTGAGGTGCCAAAAGAAAGTAACAGTAGATGGAAGATAGTCATCTGAAAATGAACTAAAACTCACTAATAAAGTTTAAAGACGTCGACGCCCGTCGTAGTCGAACTATCAGAATACAATATAATCGTACAGCTATTGCCAGAATAGTAATTAAATTCTTTCCCTGGGAAAGAATTCATCGCTTTCTATTGCATTTTATTCGTAGCATTTCGATTCTAACTTCAGATTATAACTTCAGCGTCGTTTAACGACGTCGTGTGGCGACTAAGGCCGTTGACGTCTACAGACAATTTTTGGCATATCACATCTCTCAACTAATTTTTTAAATGGCGCTGTATATTTTATAAATTCACTGAATAGCTTGTGTTGATCCAGAGTTTAGCGATATCTTATGACCAGAATCTGAAAGTACGTTGACCTCGACAGAAATGTTCGGCGTAAAAACCGTCCTTCAGTCTTCATTTAGTCAACAATAGCCATTGAACGCAAATGTTGAAGTATTCAGTGGCGATTTCAACGTCGACATTTGACTTTGAAGGCCGTTGACAACAATTCGTAAATTATTATTCACACATTACACTCATACACTGGGTGCAAAAGACGTATTAGCGGTTTAGCAAAAATATCGTATAAATAGCATCGTTAACAAACGATTTGAAGGTGTCCAAATGGACACTGGCTCTTCTTTTTTCTAATAGTAGACCTATTCAACGTTTAGCGACATCTTGCAGCTAATATTGCAGGACTGGCACTGCCAAAGTACGAATAATGGCAGAGTTTCTGTTAAATACTAATTCAATGTTTAGTTGCTGTTTAACGACACGGTGTCATACATGTGTCAGAGATAATTACCGTCGTTCTCCTCCTTCTCCAGGCTTTGGACTCGCACTGCCACATTTCAGGAGGTGCTGGAGTTTCAGTTTATCTTAATCTTACTAATACACGGGTCAGGCTGTCATTATTTTGTAGGCGGTGACCCCATTGATGTATAATGTTTAAACTGCACAACTTAAGGTGTCTAAGCAGCGTCGCCAAATTTTCCATTTTAATCAATATTTTGCATCTTTCATGGTTACCAAAGTAATTAACGTCGATTCTACCTTAAATAACCGTCACTCGTCACAGTTTATGGATCCAAACACGGCTTGGATGACTTATTATCCCCTGGGGCAGTGGAAAAATGGTTGAAAATGTCGTTCTTATATACCCCAGTTAACTCTTCACCATTCATACTAATCGCGGGTTTGGTTAACCCTCCGTTTGCCACGCAGGCGATGGTCTCATTACGGATTGTAAATCTACGACCTCTGCAGAGGAGTGTCCTTATTAGCTTCCAGAAGGGCTCCCCATAGTTAGCCTCTCCGTCACTTCAACTGTGAAGTATCGACTGGTTTGTGTGTATTTGAAGCGGAGGCCACCTCACAAACGCAAGTTTATTATACAGGTGTTTGAACTACAACAGACGTGACGATACTGTAGTTATTAGCGCGTCTTGGACTGCCATTAGGCCATCCAATCAGTCAGTAATACTGACAGGCACGTATTAGTCTGTTAAAACGTTTTTGGTTAAACGTCTTCCCTTTTCCAGGGAAGACGTTTTACCATGGAATTGACAGAATCGTCTCTATCCTATACGAAACGTCAAGGTTAGGTCGACGTCTACGGCCATAGCAGCCTTAAGCGGTCGTTAATCATTTAAATCTGCTAATAATGTGCGATCTGCTCAGAGAGAGACAGACAGAGGTCGATGACGATGATCCTGGTATCCATGACGTCATATTATGACGTCGTGAAACGTTTTATTATTCTATCATATTTAGTCTGCTTACAACAGACCGTCTCTCGATCCGCCCGTTGCCTGAGCAGACCGTCTCTTCGGGTTGACTCCTTCCTCCTCCGGTTCGCTTCTTCTTCTTCACCGGATCCAACACCGATGATCCCACTTCTGACACCAGAAATGTCGCGGTCGAGCCTCTCGAACACGACGACGAACAAACGAAGGAAACTTAAAAGATCTTTATTAACAGAAAGAATCAAATAAGTCAAATTTAAGTAAACCCGTCAAATATCACAATCGTAGACAGCACACAGGTTGGCTGGTCTCGATTGAACTTCAATCAAATATCGTTACAAGAGCACTTTATCAACGTGCATAAATCTTCGTCAACAGGCTCCTTTGTACAGACGCTGCACCTTATATATAGGGTTCTGATGGATTCTAGAAAGTTCTATGACGTCATCGTACTTTTCCCTGGAAAGTCCTGTAGAACGCGTAGATTATTGATACATGCATTGGTCCGCTGTTGACAGTCCGTGGCGGAATTTTCCCTTAGCTGTAAACAATGTTGTTGACGCACAGCGGGTATTTTCCCCAGCCGCACGTGTCAGCGTAGACCACGACAAACATCAAACCGGTTTCAAAAGGATTCTTAAAATATGTTGGCTATTTACACAAACTGTATTTTGTACTGGAATTTAAATTCCTTGCTGCACAAACATCCGCTTGACCTCCCCAGATTCTGACCTGGCACCGGAACGAACAAAACAACCTGGCTATTCCTGACTTGATTTGATATGTAATGTAAATCTTCGAAAATTTCACTATCTAATGTAATTCTTAGAAGATTTCTCGTCGCCCTCAAAAGTCACCTCATGGAGACCATGCTTATTCACCGGCGCTATATCACATCAAGTCCGCAATAGCCAAACTTCTCTGTTCGTTTCGGTGCCAGGTCAAAATCCGGGGAGGTCAAGCCGAATGAATAAACTTGTCTCCCCGACAATCGCGTTCTTCAGGGACTATAAATGTCTTAGAGTTTTTGTATTGTATTGTGCTGTATTGTATTGTTTTCAAACAGTTGTAAAGCCATTCTAGTATAGGGTGAATCGTTCAGAAGCGCTCCCAGTGCGCAAGGTCATGAGAGATGAAATATAGGTTTTGAGAAAAGGAAAGGAGGAGGAGGGGCTATATATGCCAGCTAGAATTTGAGAGCGAATAGATGGAGCCAGATCATTCCAAAGAGGTGGACCAATTGAGAAAAAGGACCGGGACTGAGCCATATATGTGTCCTAGGTTTTGTGGGGCGCGGAGAAATTCTGGACATTTACATTACATTACAGGTGGTTTAGCTCTCCAAACGTGCAAAGCCACACAAGAGTCTATCCAGTGCTTTGCCATTGAGAATAGAATCTATCCCCTGTGGCATATTCTAAAAAGTCCATCCCGTGACATTGCAATTACTTGCCCGAGATTTTCACAAAATGTAGCTGACAATGCATTGTGAACAACTAGCGCACCCTATCGCGTTCTTCAGGGACTATAAATGATCCCAGTGACCCCGTTATATTCCTCCTATACAACTGATTTATCGCCGAAGGGTGAACAGTGACATTGCCTGAAGATTATAACGGTTGTTATCAGCGCGCTTAGTAGCAGTGTCGCCACCTAGCGAATGGGAGTGATTTATTGTCTCCGTTTCTTTCGGTAGAGCGTTTCAGAGCGCTTTGCCTTGCTGGCTGTGTGCTGTGGATCTTATTAAAACGTCATTATGCTAATAAGGGAGGGCAATTACTCTAAGATGCATTGAAATTGGTGTTCATATTCATCACCTATCTCTTGAATGAATTACCATTTATAACTTATCTTAACGATACACAAGACAAATCAAGATATAAGTCCGCAAATAGAATAGAATAGAATAGAATAGAATAGAATAGAATAGAATACAATACAATACAATACAATACAATACAATACAATACAATACAATACAATACAATACAATACAATACAATACAATAGAAAGGTGATGAAATGCAAGAAAGGTAAGGTATGGTAATGGAAGAAAATTAGGGCAAGTTAAGGTAATGGTAGGAAAACAAAGGCAACTTAAAGCAAGATAAGACACGGTTAGGCAAGGGAAAGTCTTCCAGTCAGGTGTACAACGATCTATAAGTCTTGAGTGGTGAGGCCGAGGAAGAGTTGAAGGATATTTCGACGTACCTGCGACATCCGCAAAACCGCATTGGAGCACCTTGAGCACTTACACTGGCTTCCGCTCATTGCCCGTATTCGGTTTGAATTTCTTTTCCTTATTTCCAGAACGTTCTTGGGTCAGCCTACATGCTATCTTTGTGATCTTATTCGTCGCCCTCTCCGTTCGTTAGACCGTCATGACTGACCTCTTAGTGCCTCGGACTCGGACTGCTACTGCCCAATACCGCGCTTATGCGTCTGTTGGCCCTTTGCTCTGGAACGATCTTCCCTCTATGACTCGCTCTATGATCTTAACTGGGGTACTTCTGTCTCCCCCCGTACTCTTACGATTTTCTTTTCTCGCTGGATTTTTCGTACTGGGAGCGCCTCTGATTAGGTCGTACTGTGAGAGGCGCTTTAGAAATCCATACAATACAATTGCAATTGACATCAGGATCCGAAGTTCCGAACCCACCAGATCAAACGATTAACCACTCCACTAGTGTTGTTTTAATAGTGTCTCAATTTTAGTTTCAGTTTTAGTTATGATTGTTAGTCTTCATTTTTAGTTTTAGTTTTAGTTTTTATTGTGTGTCAATATTAGTTTTAGTTTTCGTTTTAGTTTTTATGGATCAATTTTCGTTTTAGTTTTAGTTTTAGTAAGCTAATTTTAGTTTTAGTTTTAGTTTTAATAAGTTTGTTTAAGTTTTAGTTGTAGTAATTTAATGTCAGTTTAAGTTTTACCAATTATTTAATTCCGTTTAAAGTTTAGACACAAAAAACTAAATATTCAGGGTTTGTTTGTCCCAGCACCACCAGTCACTTGAAGTTTGGTAATTTGTCATAATATTATTATTAGTGTTCCTAATTATTCGCCATTATTGTATGAGTTTTAGCGTTGGTCGAATACAAGTTGGATTGACGAAAATAATTCTTGCTAAATAGCCTAGATGTCGGATTGATGAAAATAATTTTTACTTAAATAGAAGTGGGATTGATGAAAAGCTTCTTGCTTAAAATTAAATAGAAGCTCGATTGATAAAAAATAATTGCTGTTTAAATAGAAGCTGGATTGATTAAAATATTTCTTGCCCAAGAAGAAGTTGGATTGATGAAAGTGGACGAATAATAAAGATTGCTAAACTGCGAAATTAGAAATTCTGTGTTCAACCTAAAATTGAACACAGCACTTTGTCGCATCATGCTCAATAGGCCTACTATAATAATAATAATCCAAAACAGGGCTGTCCTTTGGTCGACCATTGATACTCGTCACGCTACAAGTCAGAGACGAGTGAGGCCTTCGACAATACTGCATTAATTAAGTGAGCTTGCCGCAGTAAAGTACCACAGTTTTTGTTAAAATCGAAATAGACGAATTCTTAGCGGAAAGTAAATTAAGAAAAACTGGAAGTAGCAACATATCGTTCTCGTTCTCCTGTCGTGTGTTAAATTAGATGAACAGATGTTAGCAGAGCATATCGTTTGCACATAATGCACAAGGCAGTACAATACAAATGGTGAATTAAGTAGGTTAAGAAAAAATTAAACAAATTATTTTTTGATAAATATAGTTTTAGTTTTCGTTTGATCAATTTTCGTTTCGTGTTAGTTTTTATTGCTAAAAATTTCGTTTTAGTTTTAGTTTTCGTTGTCTGCGTATTTTAGTTTTAGTTTTAGTTTTCGTCAACGAAAACGTTCAATTTTCGTTAATTGCCATTTTCGTTTTCGTTTTCGTTGACGAAAACAACACTACACTCCACCACTGTACCAATACAAGGCAACCTAATACCTCATTGCAACGAATTCTGTAGTCTTACTCGGCTTTCCCTTGTGGCATTCAACAATTCATGCTTAAAAGTGCAATCTGATTTGTAATATTATTGTTTATTGTTGTTTGGCTACAAATAAACGATTGATTGATTGATTGATTGATTGATTGATTGATTGATTGATTGATTGATTGATTGATTGATTGATTGATTGATTGATTGATTGATTGATTGATTGATTGATTGATTGATTGATTGATTTAGACACATAGGAAGCGATTCGTTATATCGCTGTCTTTACACACCTTTAAAACGCAGCCAACCAACGTTATATTAAATAAATACATTATAGGTATATTTGTGTTCTTGTTGAATACTTTCCTTTTCGTTGCTCGTAATCACGCAGTGTCAGTCCCAAGCATGGGTGAAGAAGGAGGGCGACGCTAGTGATCTTTGTTATCACAGTGTAGTTAAAATGAAACTGTTACTATAATTATATTATAGGCATGAAACACGATTGGCTATTGTTAGGATGTGTGTCTATGTTGATTAAATAAATAAATAAATAAATAAATATAATATATATATATCGATTCTTGGAATTTGTTAATCATTTATATATAATATCTGTTTCCTAGATACGTGTCTTCATATTGTCTGGCTATTTGTCCTGTATCAACAAACATCTTGATAGTTGTCCTGCAACTGCGTATCTTGATATTTGTCCTGCGCCGATTCAAAGTCCTTTGACTCATCAATCCTTTGAATCATTGGGCACAGACGAAATGCATCATTTTGCCGGAGAGAGCCAGGAGGAAAATGGGGAAGGTTGGTGCGGGAGGGGAAGAGGGGTGAGGGTCGTTTGGGATAGAGATCGTGAACCTAAATTCCTGCGTCAGTTGCAACTCGGTGTAAGAATTGCAGTTAGAATGTGACCAATGAATAGTCTCTCTCTCTCTCTCTCTCTCTCTCTCTCTCTCTCTCTCTCTCTCTCTCTCTATATATATATATATATATATATATATATATATATATATATATATACTATCGGCTAAGTCAAGCGTGAACCAGCTTACTTATATACTGCAGGATACATGATTCCGTCTATATATATATTTACATATTATATATTATAAAAGTTATATGTATAATAGCCTATACATGTATATAGATCCCACATATATGTTTATATATGATGCAGGTTGCTTGCGAGCTGACAGGAAGGCTAAGGAATGTAAGAACGGATGTCTCTCTGTCTTTGTCTCCGTCTGTCTGTCTCTGTCTGTCTCTCTCTCCGGCTTAGTGAATTCGTTCTCTCTCTTTTTTCTCTAATTATCTCTCTCTCTTTCTCTCTCACTCTCTCTGCTTCTCCATCCGCTCATCAATTCGTTGCAGTTTGGAATGAAAGAGGCAGAGAAGCAGACAGAGAAAGATTGAGACAAAGACGGAGAGGGAGACAGAGAGATAAAGACTGAGACAGAAAGACAGACAGAACAATTGAGTGAGAGAAAGAGAGATACAGAAGCAGCCTCACATAGACAGACCTGCAGGGAAAATGACTGAGTTGCATGCCTCGATGTAAGATGTTGTTAGCTGCATATGGGCAGGAGAAAGAGAGAGACAGCCATTCATACAGACAGAGAGAGGCAGAGACAGATACACAAATAGAGGCAGAGACAGATACACAGAGATAAAGACAGAGAGAGAGAGAGAGAGAGAGAGACAGAGAGAGAGAGACAGAGACAGAGAGAGAGAGAGAGAGAGAGAGAGAGAGAGAGAGAGAGAGAGAGAGAGAGAGAGAGAGAGAGAGAGAGAGAGAGAGCCGGAGAGAAGAGAGAGGCGAGATGAGAGAGGATCGTGAGGCTGCTGATTAAGGTTAATGATCTTGGATGATGAGGCCGAGGTTACTCTTGAGAGGATGCGGAAAGAGGAGGACGAACTAGATATTTTGGTGCAAGACCCAGTTTTGACTTGAGGACCAAAGCAAGGACTTTAAACTGAATGCGTTCAGAGAGAGGAAGCCAGTGCAATTGGTTGACCATAAACGAGGAAATATGGGAGTATTTAGGAAGGTGAGCAATCAATCGAGCAGCAGTATTGAGAACAGATTGAATAGGGTATAGACGGACCATTGGAAGACCAATGAGTAGTGAATTGCAATAATCAATCCTGGAACAGACAAATGCATGGACAATGGATGCCATGGTAGAAAGGGAAACAGATCTGCCAATAGTCCTGAGACGCCGGAGGTTAAAGTAAGAGGACCGTGTAAGGTTGGTCACATAAGCAGAAAAAGTGAGAGCGCTGTCCAGAGTGACATCTAGGTGTAAATTGGGGAAAGTTTTCAGAGAGAAGTGAAAAGTCACTTTTCAGAAGTTGTTGGGGTGTGCCAAGCCAAATAAGTTGAGTTTTGGAAGAGTTTAGCGAAATGCGATTGGAAGACATCCACGAATGTAAGTCATGTGAAAGGACCTCGATACGGGCGAGCTAGAGTGAGTTGAGTTGACGGAGGACCCAGTAGCAGAGTAATAATTTGGTGTGTGTGTGTGTGTATGTGTGTGTGTGTGTGTGTGTGTGTGTGTGTGTGTGTGTGTGTGTGTGTGTGTGTGTGTGTGTGTGTGTGTGTGTATGCATATTGTATGTGCGCATGCATGTATGTAAAGCCTTTGTTCCGGACAACTTTTTTCCATAGGCTGGTTTATTGCTGTTTAACGACACTGTGTCATAACAAAGATGATTGGCATCGCCCTCCTATAATTATACTTTATTAAAGCTTGAGACCGGCGCTACGGCAGTTATAGGGTTCTTCTATTATGAGTGGTTTGTTAGTTGTAGTTTAACGTAAACGTTATGCTTAAGGACACCTGAACTGATGAAGATGAAGATATTTGTCTTATATATCCTAGATAGGGAGCGATTTAAGGGTGTCAATTCAAAACCAATAATTACTTAATAGAAATATGCTTAACGACATCTGGTGACTGCGTTGTGCTAGAGGACAACTTTTCCTTCCTTTTTGTAACCTTTTACCTCTATATTTTCCTTCCAATTTGCCGCTTAAGTTTGTTATAAATATATTAATTAATTTATTAATTTATATTTTTGTATTCTTAAACATATTTTAAAACAAAAGTTCGCAGAATAATTATGCAGTACAGTTCTTGATAGATTCTTTTCTGAATTTCTGCGACGTCTTTCTTCGTCGTATTTGCCGACAGGGTGCGCCACGAGCACGTACAGTTGATGGAAATGCGCCACCTAGCGCTGATCTATAGAAAAAAAAGACAAGAGCAAAATATTAATTTTAACACGGAATGTTTGTTGGAAGGAATGTGCATCTGAGTATTTGGCCGTTGAATAATTGCTCTTAATGAACGAATCATTTTGCGTATAGATATAAATATTATTATATGCTAATGTACTTTGTTAGTCGATGAAAGTTCGCTACATAAATATTTTTAATTCATGAATATTCATAGCGGTAATGCAAATATTCATATTATACGTAAAATATTCAGTGAGCGCGTGTGAATTTACGTTAATTTTAACGTGTATATTGTATCTAATTATTCCATGCTTCGTTGGTGATGTATAATTTTGAAATTAATCAGAGGGAGAGAGAGGGAGAGACAGAGAGAGTGAATGAGCAGACAGATACAGCCAGTTTGTTTGTCTCTCTGAGAAGGATATTATATATAAAAACGATATAACATATGCACAGTGTTGGGTAAACTCACACAAGAAATGAGTTAAATCAAAGCTCAACTCATGCACCTCAAAATGAGTTTAAACTCAAACTCAACTCATCCTAAGTGAAATGAGTTAACTCAAACTCAGTTGTTAAATGAGTTAACTCATCAACTCACTTGTCTCATACCAGCACGTTCTAATCGAACGTTGTTGTACAAATACAAATACACAGTTACCAGGAAATGGTATCATCAGTTTATTATTACTAGTATAACTGTTATTATTATTATTAATGGGATAATGGATAAATCAGGTTATTATTACTGAGTCAAAGTAAACACCACAGTCCACATGTTTCACATCTCAAACATGACTGGTATTAGCTTTAAGCAGAATTTTTTAATAGTTGGTGTGTGACAGCCTGTTCCGATATTTAAAAAACCGGCTTGTTTCAACATAATATGTGCCGAGTGAGTTGAGTTTGAAATAATTGAGTTATAACTCAAACTCACAGAAAATATGAGTTAACTCAAACTCATAACTCACACTCTTTAAAATGAGTTAACTCAAACTCATAAATCACAGCAAGTGAGTTAACTCGTGAGTTTAAACTCATCTGAGTTAACTCATACCCAACACTGCATATGCATACATAAATCCTTAAGTATAAATATATTTTCATGCAATATCTATGCATTATCTATGCATAAATTACTCGTCATTATAATCTGTGACCCCGGCCTCATGATTTCACTCTGCCGGATAGGGATGATCGAAATTTCATACCTAGAGTACTTTATGGTGTATTGGCTATACACTAATTTTCTTTAGCAATAGGTCTCAGTTATTAATACATTCATAACCCTCTTATCTATTTGACTATTATTTTTTGTCTAATCGATATCTAAACTGTTGATTTTGTAATCTTGTTGCGTTTGTGTCAACGAGTTTGTGAAATAAAGGAATAGTAGTAGTATAAATATTATAAACATGCACATATGCATAATTTCCTTCTCGCTAATTAATTTGTTAGTTTATTGATCACGTACAAGTATCGATCGATCGAATATACGTGTATATACATAGGGCCTACTTGTGTATACATATAGATATATATTGTAGATATATAGGTGCATCTGTTTGCATGCGATACTGCATATGACGCACACATAAACATTGTAATGGCTGACAAGAATAAAACTGACACATAAAATCTGAGTATAGGTCATTCGGGTAAATGCGTCTATACATCCTAGAAAGGGATCATAGTAACCGCTAATAATCTAATATACTTAGGTATACGATTAGCAAGCAATACATCTTGTTATTTCTATTACGCATTTTTGAGCGCCACAATTTAATGGCCAAAAATCAATCGATGGCGCCGAGCAATTGATTGAAGAACTTGTTCAACATCACTACCCAGTAACCGTGTCAGTTCTGTTGTGTATAGTTAGTTACTGGTAACGAGCGTGGTCCTCCTAGTTTTGCGTGACTTGGAACTGGTATTGAGGAACTAACACATAACATAATAATAAGTCACGCAAGCTTATATAATAAAGATTTCCGTGACTTATTCCTATATAGCACGGTCAGCAACGTTTAAAAGGTGTCTAAACAGAGCGCCTAATTAATCACCAACTGCATTTCAAACTTATATAGCTTCGGAATCACCATTTTAACGGTGTCTAAAGAAAGCGATCTATCTGAGTTGGTTATCGTATCTTTTGCTTTGAAAGAAGGCACTCTGACGAATCGGTAATCGTGTCTAACATCCTACCGATTCTTTATTTTATAACCCTGTTGGTCTACAATAATTACAGTTCGATGTTATCTCAAAAGAAATATACTCTATAATCTCTGCGCTATCAATTGTGATCACTGATCATATTTCTACGCCAGCCAACTCAATATTATCGTTATAAATATTACAACTCATCGAGGAAATCTTCCATATATCCGTGCTATAGATATTCATAAAATCATGAATGTCATATACGTGCGCATGATAAATATTCATACAATGAATACTTATGAACACATATCTCATTTTGAATCTACTTACGCGTAATAAAATTAATGTTCATTCGTAAATATTCATAAGTGCATAATTGTGCATAATTAAAATTCAAGCCCTTACAGAAGACTTTATTTATATATATATATATATATATATATATATATATATATAATATCGATCGATCCATCATCCATACATCCATCTGAAGAAAAACACTGAAGTAAGTATATATCGTCGATCGAATATACGTGTATATACATACTTGTGTATACATATAGATATATATTGTAGATATATATATATATATGTGCATCTGTTTGTATGCGATACTGCATGACGCACACATAAACATTGTAATGCGTAAATCGTTTCAGATGATTACACACCTTAAACTGATGTGAATACTAAAATACTTAAGTGACGCAATGTATACCGCAAGTAATTCAGCCCACGGTAAAATTTCGCCGTCGCAACAACTTCCTATCGGAAACGGAATCTAAGACAAGAAAAGAAAAGAGAAATAAATCCGATGATAAACATTACACGAAAATCAACCGAAATACGTAAAAACTTTAAAGACGTCAACATCCTTTGTAGCTATAAGAGGTCGTTAAACATTGGAAAAATAATAATAATAACGATAGTGAATCAATAAGGATTGCTCATTGTAAGGTCGATGACCAAGACTTAACGTCTAATAGTAAGAAATTCCACTGTTCGTGCTCTGCAAGTGCCAGTCCCAAGCCTAGAGGAAGGAGGAGGGCGACGTTAATCGTCTTTGTTATAACACAGTGTCGTTAAACAGCCATTAACCAACCAACAAATTCCATTTGCGTCTGTAGAAGATTCTTTTACAGTTATCACTGTTTGTATTTTGTTATAAGTACAGCTGCAGCCAACAAGCGCACGTCCTGAAGAGAATAATATTGTTTGTTTTACCAAATCGAATATAAGCATCAGTAAACAAAGTTTTAAAGGTGTCTAAAAAGAGCGCTATAAACAATCGCCAACCGCGTCAAAGGTTTATATAGCTTTGGAAACAACAGTTTAGAGGTGTCTGAGAAAAGAGCCATAACCAATCGTAGCTATCAGATATATTAAACAACGGAAACTCAACAAGTGAAACAAATAATTTATATAGCACATTTCCAGCACATCCCAAAAGCGCATTAAAACGCCGATATTTTTTTAAAAATATAGACCGGTAAAAATGCACATCTTTACTATAATAATTCCAGAAGGCTAAAATAGGCTACCGAACAGTAATGTATATATATATTGTATTGTATTCCATTGTATTGTATATAAAGATTTATATAGCGCCTCTCTCAGAATAACTATTCAGAAGCGCTCCCAGCAAGAAAACCCCGGGAGAAAGAAACGTCTTTAAAGGACGATAATATTATACCAAAGAGGAAAAGCTAGTTATATACATCATGTGTAATGTGATATGATGCTATATTATGAGATCTTATGTAATGCGATGCGGAAATAATGGGATGTGATTTGTTGCAATGTGATGTGGTTTTCTGTGATGGATTAAATCACCAAATGTGATGTGAAAAGATGCCATTTCAGATAATGTGCTGCGATATGATGCGATAAGAATGAAAATATTAATAATCGCTTAAACACCTTTAAATTTGTTCACTAATGATTATATAACATCCAATATAATTAAATAAATTAATTATGTCCGGATGTCACAGGTCGTATGACAAAGGAAAGACGGTTTCAACGGCTATCAAAGCAAAATGAAACAAGTGATAATATAAATCAAATTTTATCATTGTAATTTGTAACTTCTATTGCGCCGGTGTCTAATGCACAAGGCATCAACCGAAGGCGCAACAAAACCAATCCGTAATCAGGTCAATTTCCAGAAGATCAGTCTGTAACACAGAGAGGTAGTCCATGTGATGGGTAAGCAAACTAAATATGAAAAAGATCGCACACGATATATGATATACAGAATGTGAGAGAGAAAGAGTGAAAGAAAGAACGAAAGACAGACAGGCGACCGAAAAAGGAACAGAAGAAGTGATCATTGAGAAAAGATACCGTGCAAAATTAAAATTCACATAATTATGCCGCATAAGTCTTAGAAATAATCGTCAAATACGTGCATGCATTAACATAAAAAAATGAGAACATTGCATCACTTGGACCAACACTGATAATGACGACGACGACGACGACGACGACGACGACGATGATGATGATGATGATGATGATGATGATGATGATGATGATGATGATGATGCGTATGCATACACCCAGACATATATATATATATACATTCTTATGCTTATATAGGCCTATACATGCGTATAGTGAATATTTATAATTTTATTAGGTCTGGGCATTTAACGCGTAATTAACGCGATTAATGCGTTAATTAATTAATTGACACGATTCAATTTTCTAACTCAGTTAACGCTATTGTCACTGCGCCCAATTATTCTTTATAAATGCGCCAAAACAATTCTTCATAAAACTGCCATTACAAAGTAAAAACTTTAAGTTTAAACTTTAAACTTTAAAGTAAAAACTTAAAAGTAAAAACTTAAAAGTAAAAACTTAAAAGTAAAAACTTAAAAGTAAAAACTTAAAAGTAAAAACTTAAAAGTAAAAACTTAAAAGTAAAAACTTAAAAGTAAAAACTTAAAAGTAAAAACAAGTAGTAAAAGCATGTTTGCTTTTTGTTTATTGACTGCAAGCATTTGTAGACAGTCGGTAAAATAGTTGTACATGTTATCTATTCTGACATGCAAGTAAAGATCAATCGCGTTATTAAAAATTTTAATCGTGCGATTAATTTTGATTAAAATTTTAATCGATGCCCACCCCTAAATTTTATGGTTGTATATTTGTATTACACATGTACTGTAATATTTTATTATTATTTTTAATAAAAGTAAGTAAGTATAATTCTTTATTGCTCCACTTGCAAACGCACAATGCGATATGCAACATGAAGCACTGTAATGATGCATAGAAGTAATAATTAGTACTTAACGATGTAAATTAAGTGAGAAGTTGAGTGAAATGAAAGAAATATAATTGTCAAGCAATTTATCAATACAGCATCAAAGTGATAAATACCTTTCCCGCTCAACGATTCACAGATAAATATAATAAATATTAATCGACTTAGTCAGATACAATTTATAGTCCTTGTGCCGAATGGGAAGAATGAAAACGTTAATAATCTTCATTGTGATACATCGTCGATAAGGAAAGGCTACCAATTGGGTGAATCCATTTAACATTATGTGGTAAGGTTGACGTCAATGGTCGTGTCAGATAAAAGTAGTCTTTACACACTTGAAACTGCTGAATACTTCGGGCCGCATAATAGACACCTTTAAATCTCTTTTCTCGGCGCTATATATATAGTCGAGTCGTCTTTAAGCTTTACTTGAATAGGACATACATATTCTTGCTTAGTATGCTACTAATAAAACAAAAATTCATATGAAAGTAGAAACTCAAAATATCAAAATTGAGAAAACAGTAACTTTTCTTGGAGTAATCTTTGATAATAATAAAAATTAAAAGTCTATGTCATAAATAAATGCAAAAACCAGTGACTCTTAATCAGAATAAATATCTGGGATACTTTGGGGACCTTCAAAGAGGGCCCTCTATAGATTGTAGAGTCTTGATTCGATCTGTAATTATTGATTATGGACTCAATTAAATAAATTCATATCTATTCAGACTAAGAATAAGACTCAACTGTGGCGCTGCTAAAAAAATTCCTCCACATTTCACTATAATATTATATAGATCCATAGCATGTATACTTCGTTAAGCTACCAATATGCATATTTTACTTTGAATTCATAAACAGCGCCCTTTCCTTCGGCCTCGGCTGTTCTACGGCGCAATAAAAATCGACTGATTAGTATATAAATCCCAGACAATGGACTATACATACAAGGAAGAAAAAGGCAGACGCTGTTTATACTCTGTATATATATATATATATATATATATATATATATATATATATATATATATATATATATATATATATATATATAAGGACATATATAGCATCACTCGGACTATAACACTAAAGGAAGCAATGGACTTGACAAATGATCAACAAATGATCAAGGACAACGCAGAACATTAATTCGTACCCATCGCCGCCAAATGGCAGCGTATATATATATATATATTTATATATCTGTGTGTGTGTGTGTGCGCGCGTGTGTGTACATGTGTGTACGTGTGTTCCAAGTGAATTATCCTGCATGTGAATCATTGGTTCCCTAACTGATAGTCGTCCAACTTCTTATCTCAGTCCGTTTCTCCACTGGGGCCCTGACTTTCCTCTCCGACTAATCCTTCATGAATGTCCACTCCTTGTATGAAATATCAACGTCGGAATAATGCTATCTACAATTTGTGGCTCCACAGGGGGAGCTTTTCCCCAATCAAAATTACTTTTTTATTCTTATTTTATTAGGCGCCACTATCTAATGACCACGCATCAAGCGATGGCGCTGAGCAATAATTGTGAGTGAAATGAGATTATATCTACCGAAATTAATATACTCCTACATGTTATCGTAAAAAACGGTGTTTATTCCAATCGCGTTTATATTTAAATTTAAGAAAACTTGACGCCACAAAGCAGCTATTGAACTCATTTAAGCAATAAATGAGTTTAGCGACTGCACACTGTCGATGGGAAGATGAGACGGCGAGGGAGAGCACTGGCCACCCGCCTTATATGCCGAGGCTAAGAAATATGAAGTCCATGACTTTCGTATAACGACTGTTTCCTCTCGTTGTCTCATCTTCTTTTCTTTAGCATATTCTTTTTCCTCGTCTTCATCACCTTCTTATTGACCATCACTTTCTGATGGATTGGTTATAGAGCGTTCTCTTTAAACACCTCTGAAACGTTCGCAACCGATGCTATATAAACCTGAGACGCGGTGGCCCTTTGGTTAAACTCAACTCCGCCACTGATCGCTTTCTGTCAGTGCCAGTCCCAAGCCTGGATAAAGGAGGAGGGCGACGCTAATGGTCTTCGTTACCACACAGCTAGTCATTAAACAGAAAAACCACCACCGCCCTTTGGTTAGGTCGATTACATAATATTATGAACATGGAACTTGGTAGCTTATTAATATGCTTTTAGACACCTGTAAAATGTTGTCAACCGGTGCTATATAGAAAAGTGACGCGGTAGGCTTTTGATGAAATCAATAACAAATTTAATATGGAAATGGGACGTGGTAGCTTATTAGACACCTGTAAAATTTTGGCAACCGATGCTATATAGAAATGTGACGCGGTAGGCGTTTGGTTAGACCGATAACAAAGTTAATCATATGGACATGGGAAGTGGTAGCTTATTAGTTGGAGGCTTGGAGCGTCTTTTAGACACCTGTAAAATGTTGGCAACCGGTGCTATATAGACATGAGAGCAGAATCGCCACTGAATCCTTAGAGCTGTAATATGCCAAAACTAATCTTTGTCGGCGGCAACGGCCTATGTTGTCATAAGCTGCCGTTAAACTGTGGACACACGCCACTGAATCCTTAGAGCTGTAATATGCCAAAAAATAATCTTTGTCGGCGGAAACGGCCTATGTTGTCATAGGCTGCCGTTAAACTGTGGATTCATCATCAGCCACTGAGTCACTGAAATCTCTTCTCACACAGCTATTGCTAATTTTGATCTCATAACGTCAACATAAATCGGCGGCCGACTGCATGGTTGCCACTCGCACAGTGATCAGTACGCTTTCTGGCCGTCGGGTTCAACTACTGCAGCGCTAATATGGATGTTACCTGATATCACCTCCTGTCTGCTGACCGAGGAACACGTGACTCTCGTCTCCCTCGATTTTTCAAAGGCGTACACCGCTCCATCCTTGCCCAGAAGTTATCTCAACTCGATATGCCTGATAAACATTCACAATTGGCTGGTCGATTTTCTGCAGGGTCGGTGTAACTCTACGCGCTACGGTGCATGGGCGCCTATCTGAGCCAGCCCCCGTCAATTCCAGCGTGGTCCAGGGATCAGGCGCCGATCCATCTGCCTCTGCCATCAATGCCTCAAATCTGCACCCAGTATACATCACAGAATAAAATCGTTAGGTATGCGGACGACACAAAGCTTATCGCCCCTGCTTCGATGCGAACAACCCTGACGGCGGAGCTCGCTGCAATTGAGACCTGGGACACCCAGAACCACCTAAAGCTCAATGCAACTAAGTGGCGGGAGATGGTGTTCACTCGGCGGTCAAGAGGCTATTCTCCCTCTCTCTCCCACACCCAGGTCTGGAGAGGATTGACTCCATGGTGCTGCTTGGAGTAACTATCAGCAGTGACCTACGATCTAATAATAATAATAATAATAACAATAATAATAATAATAATAATAATAGTTTTTAAAAAAATAATAAAATAACAATAACAATAATAATAATAATAATAATAATAATAATAATAATAATAATAATAATAATAATAATAATAATAATAATCAATTGACCGGTGAGGATGACCGCTAACTCCAGAACGAAAACGCTCTTCATATAGTTTCTAAAGCCTGAGGGATCATATATACCTCGGGCAAAAAAAAAATAATAATAATAATAATACAATAACTACTAATCTAATGTCTTCTGTCACGCTGACATCCTAATGCACAAGACATCAGTCCCATCTTTTCCTGGGGTTCTTACGACAGTCGACAGGCGGAAAATACTTCGCCTATGCCTTAAATGAATCACAACTTACATTACGCTGTGTGACGAAAGCACTACTAATGCCCATTGTGTCCTTTGAATCAATGAGAGTACTAATCGACCTTTCTGAAACCATCGACACTCCAACCTTCCACCCCTTGCGATTTGTACCTTGGCCCGCCTTTGTCTACCAAATCCAATGAGCCACTATCTTCTCTCTATCTCCCTCTAACGAACGCCGCGGAAATTAAGCTCTTCATACATATTCATATAATCCTGCCTAGAGAGCTTCTAGCCGATCGATACTTATAAATATTCATATTATGCGGCCAGAGCTGTTGCCCGCGCAATCCTCATAAATATTTACATCTTCTGCCCGCTTTAGCTACCAGCCGATCGATTCTTATAAATATTCATGATAGGCTGTACGAGCGCCAGTAACGTGACGATACTCATGAATATTACTTTCTCCACCAATCAGCGCTTCCTGGCCACCTTCTGACGCAGTTGTGATTAATATTTAATTACCGGCTTCTCATTCAATACGCCCGTCACGTGACTGTCCCACGTGACGTACGTGACCCTCTGACCTGTCTTTGAACACGCGCAACTGCTATGTTGTCTTGTGGCGTCCAGTTTTCTTAAATTTAAACAGGAATTCGTTTCGGACAAAACACCGTTTTTAACGAAATCTGCAGGAATATATAAGCAGGCTCGCTGTTGCTAGCGGTCGCTGCAAGCAGACTGCTATCAGGTTTGTGGTCAATGTGCAATGATGAAGTGGTCAGTAAATAACTGGCCAAGATGGACAAAGGAACATGACGCTCTTGTTACGAACGGACAATGGATAAGACGATTCTAAGCAGAAATTTCCTTATAAATAGGAAATAATACAAAGAATTCTATATTGGACGTCAAAGTTGCTATGGAAACACTGTAAATGGTTGTTAAAGAATGGAATAAAATTACGTCATAATGAGGGAAATTTCTGAAAAATATTTCGAGCGCTAAACATAGAATACATCGATTTAAGAGTATACAGCGTGGGACAATAAAAGTATACTGCTTCAAGTTTGCATGCCGATTTCTGTACATAACGCTTGATTGAGATGTATTCCCTGTTAGAGATATTTGCAAGATAGGTATAAGTATTGAGAGATGTATTAGCATTAAAAGAGGTATATAGATTAAGAAAGGTATATTATGTCATCAATGGGAAATGTGATAAAAGAGGCAGGCAATATAGATATACACATAAATATGAATATAATTTATTGAGACGAGTGTATGTCTTGAGGTGGATGGTATGGGTTTTAAAAGAGGTATTTGTCTTAAGAAGGGTAACTATCATAAATGGGAAGTATGTTATGAAAGAGGTAGGGTATGCATAATATTTAAACATATAGCTGTTCAGTAGAGCGAATATGTTCTCAAAGCAGCATCTGTTTTCAAATTGGTACATAAGATACCACTTTGAGGCATATAAGGTATATAAAGAGGTATATAAAAATGTATAGGTACCTTCAAAGAGGTACATATCTTCAAAGAGGTACATGTCTTCAAAGAGGCATATGTCTTCAAGGAGGGGTATGTACGAAATAGGTATGGTCTTGTTACCCTGAAGAACCGAGCACGTGTTCTTCGTTCGAATCACGGCGCTGTTCTTCGTGGTAGCAAGAACATCACTTCAAAACGACATCTATCGTCTTGTTCTGAATATTTTTAAAAGCAAATTAACGTTATATTATTATTAGCAGCAATTGAAAGAAAATAGTCCAATGGATACATTGACATGATTATTAGCATCGAGGACGGATAATATATTACTGTATGCTAAGAAAGTTCTTCACTTAGAAATGTGTGTCTGTATGTGTGCGTGTGTGTGTGTGTGTGTGTCTTGTAAGTATCTCCTGAAGAAGCGCAATATAACATAGTGATGACAGTTACCTTGTCCTAGAAGTCCTTATTGCCCACTTCAATAGTAATAGCAAGTGAAAGAAGAAGAGGCGGAGTAGGAAGAGGAGGAGGCAGCGAAAGAAGTGTTAAAGAAGAGCAGTCGGAGGAGGAAGAATAACGAGGAGGATGAGGAAGAAGAAAATAAAGTGAAGGAAAAGAAGAAGAGGAGGAAGAAAATGATGAAGGAGATGAGGAGGAGAAGGAAGAGGAGGAGGAGGAGAAGGAAGAGGAGGAGGAAGAGGTGTAAAGGAAGAGCAGAAGGAGGAGGAGGAAGAATAACGAGGAGGAGGAAGAACAAAATAAAGTGGAGGAGGAGAAGAGGAGGAAGAATATGAGGAAGAAGATGAGAAGAAGGAGGAAGATGAGGAGGAGGAGGAGGAAGAAGAAGAGAAGGAAAGGAAAGAAGATGAGGAGAAAAGAAAGGGGGAAGAATAGGAGGAGGAGGAGGAGGAGGAGGAAGAAGAAGAAACACAATCCCTTAAGGTACCCATGGTATGAAGTG
This sequence comes from Aporrectodea caliginosa, assembly GCA_020284085.1. Taxonomy (NCBI): domain Eukaryota; kingdom Metazoa; phylum Annelida; class Clitellata; order Crassiclitellata; family Lumbricidae; genus Aporrectodea; species Aporrectodea caliginosa. Next base: position 3,498,225 of record JACEVL010000019.1, on the reverse strand, counting down.
TTAGCGACTTAACTTTTCTCGACGTCGGCATATGAGGGTTGGTATATGACATTCGTAGTAAAAAGAGATTTGTTCATTACCTGGTTCGAATTCTCGTCGAAGGTTAATCTTCTGCTTCACTCAGTTTAATTATGTAACTGGGTCGGTAAACATCCATCATTCCACGACACAAACATTGACGACAGTATCATCCTGGGATTTAGTTCAGTTTAGATGCATTCAAATGATACTATCATCCCGGGATTAAGTTCCACGGCAGTCGTCATTTATATTCAAGTGATACTATCATCCCGGGAGAGTAACTTCGCAACGCATTCACATTCATAATCGCCATAAAAATTCGTCCAACTTTGACGGAGGTTTCCCACACGACTGCTCATCTCCCATCTGGGAAGAAGAAGGGTCTCTGGGGTTTAATTGCCTCTGATGGGGTGAAAGCGATGAGGGATTCGTTGGTTGGCTACTGCAGCAGAGTAGAGGGCAAATGGGAGATGGATTGGCTGGGCAGGAAAGGGTCCCGTAGACAGTTGTAGCCCTGTGTGGTACCTGATGGAGGGTGAATTGGTAGAGATGAGGAGGGAAGGGTTGCAGCGGCTGCCGGTCGGTAGGAATCAAAGAGAGAGTGGGGTTATAAAGATGGAGACAATCGACACATTGTGTCATCGCTGGGATTGATGCCTCTGTCTGTCTTGCTCTGTGTATCTGTGTGTGTGTATGTCTGTGTGTGTGTGTCTAGATATGTGTCTGTATCTCCCGTAAATATGTATGTATGTTATTTATATGTATGTAGGTATGTCTTTCCTATGTATCTGTGTATGCATGCATATATGTGTGTCCGCATATATGTCTGTTTATGTGTCACTTTGTCTGTCTGTCTGTCTGTCTGTCTGTCTGTCTGTCTGTCTGTCTGTCTGTCTGTCTGTCTGTCTGTCTGTCTGTCTGTCTGTCTGTCTGTCTGTCTGTCTGTCTGTCTGTCTGTCTGTCTGTCTGTCTGTCTGTCTGTATGACTGTATGACTGTTTGTCTGTCTCTATCTGTGTGTGTCTCACTCTGGTTGTGACTGGTTCCGTCTGCATCTCTTAATGCCTTTTTGTTTGTAATGTAATGTAAATCTACAAAATTTCTTAGAAATGTAACGTAAGGCAAAGTTAATATCATATCAAGATAACGATACGTAATGTAACGTAAACGTGTATAATTGTTTTGAACACTTCTCATTGTGTGCACTTCCAAGTCATATTTAACACAAAAATGCGTCAGCTTTTATTTATATGGCGAATATTTTTCTTTAAAAGAGGTGTGCAATTCTTTAGCAGTTTCAACTTTTCGCTTTGCTCGTCTATATTAGTAGTATTAGTAGTTTCAGTTTAACGACACTCTGATTACAGAGATCTTTAGCGTCGCCCTCCTCCGTCGTCCAGGCTTTGGACTGGCACTGCCAGAGTACGAGCAGTGACGTTTATATTGGCCAAGGAAACATGTTAAAGATGCCTAATTTTAACTGCAATCTTTGGATGTGCATTATAGAACGGAGTATTTGTTCCACCTGGCCCTATAGCGCAGGCGCCCATGGCTCAGAGAGGGGGTGGTCGCAGTGACCCCATCTTTCGATCAGCCTTTGCTGCCCACCTGTTCTTTGCCCTAGCTGTAAACTCCTTTAATATATTATTAGTATCTGATGTATGGGAGTTCCTGGTCTGGATTTAGAGGCTGAGATGAAAGGAGGGAGGGAGGAACGGAAGGAAGGAGAGCCGACACGCTACCCCTCCTCAGTGCCTCCCTTATCTCCGTGTTATCCGGATAACACGGAGATAAGGGATATATATATAACAAAGATGATTAGAATGGCCCACCTCTTTTAATCAAGGCTTGGGACAGCCTCTGCCACTACATTAACTAGAGTAGTGGCGGAGTCCACGTTAATAGTCCGATATATTTTATTTATAACTAACATATTAATATATATATATATATATATATATAATGATTTCTGCAATATTATTGTACACTTGCCTGTTATACCTATGCATATATGCATGCATTTCTAAATTACTGTATACTTACGCACATACATTTATGCATTACTCCTTACATTTATGCATGCATACATTGTTACATGTGCACACACAATATTCAACATGCATGCATGCACACATTAATGTCGACTTTATCTCTGCAATTCTGCAACCATTAAAACATGCACCAAGTTATTAGGTTTTAACGATAAATATATAATTACAGACGCCGATGTAATTGTAATCGTATTTATATAATATATATATATATATATATATATATATATATATATATTAAAGGAATGCATTAAAAGAAAATGGCTAATGCAGGATCAAAGCAACCAAGATGAGTACCATTCTAAACCGATCTAAATGAAACCACGCCCTTTTCCCCCATTAACCCACCTATCAATTAAGAATTAAACACCTGCCAGAACCAATGTCATGTGCCGAAACATCTTTAAGCTGTATTATGCCATAAGAAAGGTAAGACCTGTTAACAATAATTACACACCTCTTATAAGTGTAATTTTCGACTTATAAGTTAAAGCAAAAGTGAGGCGGCGTATATTACTCAATATAAAATGTGGGAACTGTTCAAAATAATTATACACCTCTTTTAAGAGCGATAATTGCCTTATAAGTAAAAGCAAACGGTCGGTTAGGTAAGTTGGGTATTATTCGTAACGTACATTGTGCTAAATTAGCACAAGACAATTGAGTCTTTAATAATAATGCCATTATAACTTCTGTCGTTGTCAACGGCCTTTACCGCCTTCAGTTGTCGTTAAACTCTGCATTTATCAATCCGTGGTTTCCTTAGTTGGCGAATGGGACGATATAAAAATTCCAGTTATATGCTGGTTCCCCTTCTCCGGCTTAAAATTGGCAGTTTTATTAAAAATTAAACTAAAATATTTTATTGTAACTATAAGTATATTATGTATATCGATTGCATATTTAGGCAACATACAAAACGCAAGGGGAATATTATATATCCACTCTTATCACTCACCTACAACACACTTCAATCATCCCATCCCTCCTATCTCCGTCAGTTGTTCACGGTCCAACATCTTCGTTCAACACGTTCATCTTCCACCCTCACACTGCTCCGTCCTTCCGTCACCTCTTCACTTTAATCGCAACGCCCCATGGTTATAGCTGTACCGCCTCTTTGGAACAAACTCCCGCCTGTGCTGGGACAAATATCCGATCCATCCCACGAACTCACCAAAACCTCACCTCTTGCTATCTCTCCACAGGTCTTCCACTCAAAACTGAAAACATTGCTTTTTATACAAATCCTATATATATTCCTATCTATATCCCCTCACCTTTAGCCATTTCAAAACGCAAGCATCATCCACCTTAGCCACTCTGACTGTCTGCCTGCCTGACTCTCCAATCTTGCCCCCTGCCTATCGATTCTGTTTTGATTAAGCGCCTGTGAATAAGCTGGTTCCCGCGACTTCGCTTTTGTGGGCGCTCTAGAAATATCGAGCTTACAATTACGATCACGATTCACTTAATTTATAAATCTATTTTCCTCATCGGTCTCTAGCTCTTTAAATGCCTTTATTTCCCGGGGCTTCCATCCTGAGAGCGCCTCTAATTATTCTGTGAGAGATGCCTTATAAATTATTAGATACGATACGATATATTTGATATCTCTTATCTATGTGTATGTGTGTGCGTTTGTGTATTTCTAGTGTTTAGCATTACCTTACGGTCACAACTCCGCCACTGTTCGCTTTCTCGACAGTGCCAGTCCCAAGCCTGGATAAAGGAGGAGCCGACGCTAATGGTCTTTGTTACCTCACAGCTAGTCGTTAAACAGAAAAAACCCCACCCCTTACGGTCACAAGGGCCTTTGACGTTAATCATAGCTTAAATTATCTACACCGTCAGCGAGTTCGTTTCACGAAATGTTGGATATTATTATAGCATCGTTATAAGGTACTTAAAGGTGTTGAATAAAAAGTATCTTTATTAAGTTATAGAATATAATATTGTTTAACAACATCTTATGGCTTTCAGGGTTGTTCACCTCGACCGTACCCATTTATTGCCCTCTGATGTTTATATCTTTTTCATTTTTTACAACTTAACTGGAGTACTTTAATAATTTTTTTTATTAAAGCACTGTACCTCTCATCGCTATAATAATTGTACCACACAAAAATTCGTGTGCAGATTTTAAATTGCTTTAATGCAATAAGCTTTGCAAATTTAAACTTCACCCTTGTTAACCTCATCTAATAGAATCTACTATCGTCAAATAGTCTAATATGCTAATCTAGTCTAATAAAAACAGGTACCTATATTCTAATTTTGCCTGACCTACTCTAATCCAGTTGAAAGTAATCTGGAAATTTATAAATAACTGCCGTATAAAATATCGTCAAAAACTTAATACTTCATTATTACAGACTTTAAATCGGTTGTTTTTAACAATAAATATAGTCAATTACTGTTCAATCGATAGAGAAACTTTAAAAAGTAACTAACTATAATGAAAAGTCAACGTGAACAGCCGCAAGATTTCGCTAAGAACTACCTGGCATAGTATCTATAGATGGCAATGTTTAGACACCTTTAAATCGTTTGCATTTGCATTATATATATTTTTGTTTCGTTAAGTCGATAGATAATACCTGGGACTATTATTACTGACGGGATACGCAGCGGCAATATGTCAGCCAATCAGAGATCGTCTTTTCTGAAACATCGCGGGCGATGTATGTGACCATCTATTTTTAGATTACACTGTCATCCGGGCATTAGCAGGATAAATACTCTCGACGGAGCAAACGCAAACAAAGCCAAATAAATCATTCTCGACGTTGTTTTTAGTAATTTACAAGATAGGCCTACATACGTTGCAAATTATTATTATTGAGTTAAGTCGCTTTCGTTTCGTAACGACAATCGTCCAGAAAAATAACGGGACTAAAACTGATCTGACCTGCAAAGGTCCCGGATGTAAAATCAGAGTCACAGACATAATCTAGGGCAATGACCCAATTTTCATCCGTTTCGAATCCCTTCAGTTATAATAATCCCAGATAATACGACAATCCAACGAAAATTATAGTAGGCAGGTACTTTGTGTTTAATAATTATGCTGAGTCAAACCAGTAGCGTCGCCCTCATTTATTTATGGCTTCGGACTGGCACCATCATTGTACATAATTTTGAATTGTCGTCAACGGCCTTTGATGTCATATGATGACGTTAAACTACGGAATAATAAAAAAGTCGATAGATAAAATCACACCAAGTTATTATAATATTATTTCGAAAACAAAGGATTCATCAAAATAGTTTCTGTTGCCATAACATTTCTTAAGTTCTGCTGGACATCCTCCCGATAGCTGTGGAAAAATTCTCGTTATAACATATTATCTCAATCTGCAAAAAAATGTATATCTACAAACTAGATATACAATTTATAATATACTACGGTAAAACACCTTTAGCTGGAGCTAATAAAAGTTACAAATAACGCCGTATCGTTAAGTCGTCTATATGGCATATGCTGATGTGAGGTCTTCAAGAAATACACGAAGTTCGACGAAACTGGCAAATAATAATTTAATTTATAGCTAAACACTAAATATACAAATTATGCTAGGTTAGTTTTAAAACACCTTTAACTTGAATGACTAAACATTATAAATATGCTTATGCTTATAATTATAATTATGCTTAGTTGACCAGACATTTTTTACCGAAATTGATGTAACTGCCTCGATGTCGTTAGACACTGTACAAAGGAAAATCGCCGCAGATGGTGCCAGTCCGAAGCCATAAATAAAGGAGGGCGACGCTACTGGTTTGACTCAGCATAATTTAACACAAAGTACCTGCCTACTATTTTCGTTGGATAGTCGTTGCTAGAATCCAATTTAAATACCAAAAACAGTCATATATACACACATATTGACCGAGAAAACCTTGATTATATCGCTGCATCCATCAAAAACACTTATTATGTATAATATATTATACGTGCAATTATTCGTCTAAATTGCATTAGATAAATAACGACCTCGTGTGGCTTCTTATGGATGAAGAATGATGCGAATAAACGATCTTATTATATCAAGTGTCAAAAGGCGAAAATAAATACATCATGCAGTGCAGATGAATGAGAATATATGAAAAAAGCATTTATTCTGCAAATATATTTAGTTTTATTTAATTTGTCTAATCTAGATTAAACGTGCATGTAGCTGCGGGAATTTTTATATTTAATCTGCTATCAAATTCATCCGTCATGCTCATAAAGTCAAATGAGACATCCATTTTCTCGGTCAATATGTATGTATATAAGTATAGTGTATGTATATATATATATATATATATATATATATATATATATATATATATATATATATATACTACGCAGATACAGTTATTGACATGCATATATTTGATATAACGTACTGAAAGAGTGCATGCTATCTTTTTGTCTATGTATATTAATTAATCACTTAGATTTATAATTATATATATATATAAGTGTTTATATATGCTATCAAGGGATTTATTGATTCATCATCAAAATGAAAAATTAGCATAAATCAGACATTTTCTGCTGCTCGTGTTAAAAGGCTGATCGAAAACCTTTTACAGTTTCAGGGTTATACGTTTCTGATTACAAGACCTACTGATGGTCAAAGGTTTTATGTCTACTTGAACTGTTTATAAATCAATATAACTCTACGAAATAAGTATGCACAAATATACGCGTATATAAATATATTCACCTAGCATATATATTATTAAATTTATAATTGAATTAAGGGATTGTCATAGAATGCAAACGCATATATATATATATATATATATATATATATATATATATATATATATATATATATACGCATAATCAAGTAGAAATTGCAAAACTGTTATGCGCATATATATACAAATATATTTATATAAATCTAATATTAATTAATTAATTAATTAATCATAGAATAATTAATACTTTTTGGTCGGTTTTGGTCAGTGCAGGCGGCCGAGAAATATATATATGGCTTCGTACATCTTTCAACCTGTGGCCATGGAGTCTTTGCGCCTGCTTTAACCCTTCAGCCTCAGTCTTCATCAATGATATTGGCAGACTCATTTAATCTATTAGTGGTTGCAGACGACAGCCAATCTTCCTTTTCAGTGTCTCTCTATCAGTATTCAACGCTATAACCTGGTCGCTTTCAAAGGTGCTTTTGCCTCAAACCCTAAGACGAGGCCTGACCCACCAGACATTTATTCCACAATAATAATAATCTCTATGTCCCTGGGGAACGAAGTACCACGGGGCAAAATAATAATAATAAATAATAATAATAATAATAATAATAATAATAATAATAATAATAATAATAATAATAATAATAATAATAATAATAATAATAATATAATATAATTGTAGATTAACGATACAACGCTATGCGTTCCGAGGCACTTTCGCCAACCAGGACAACGACGAGTAGGGTCATCTCCAGACAAATTACATCAGCTAGTAATAATAAAAAAAAAAAAAAAAAATAAAATAATAATAATCTGTCAAGCATCCGTAAAGGATCAGATGCTACAATAACGATAAAGAGAGCGACAGATAATAATAATAATAATAATAATAATAATAATAACAACAAAAATAACAATGACAATAAGACATAAGCAAATGTGTGGAGTAAAAATAATTCTGTCGAAAAGTTTTTAAAGGTGTCTTATTAGAGCATGTAGATTATCGATTAATAAGCGACATCTTATGGTAGTTAAGATCGTTGACTGAGATTATTTTAACCTCACAATGGAGTCAAATCAGTTCAAGATCTTTTTCGTTTTAGAGGGGATATATAATTTCAATGTAAACCTTTTAAGGGTTTCTAATAACAGCATTGTCGCCGTTATTGTTTAACGACTTCTTATGGTAGTTAAGATCGATGACATTGAACTTATTATCCAAGTTTAACTTACGGAAATAAGCCACAGGCAAAAAGTCAAATCTTGAACGACTAATTCGATCACTTACAATCATTCAATCGTCCTGAAACTTGGCAGATAGACTCGCCCAGACACTTCATTCTATAAAAATTTCAGCTCCCCCAAAAATAATAGAATCGGGGAAAAATTTTTAATGGGGGAATCTTATTCCGATACGCAGCGTTGTCATTGGCGATTTGTATTGGCCGAAACAAAAACGGGCGCGCTGCTTTAAAACGCACGCTATGTCGTAAAATGAACGCGGATATTTTAGAGGTACTGCTTCATAAAACGATTATAGGATACTAGATGGATATAGTATAAAACTTCGTTATACGAGAGTATTTATAATTTAAATGTTTAACTTTTAAAATCTTGTTTGAGCCACAGGCTAAAAGTCAAATCTTGCGACGACTAATTCGATCACTTACAATCATTCAATCGTCATGAAACTTGGCAGATAGACTGGCCCTCGCAGACACTTCATTTAAAAAAATTTCAGCTCCCCAAAAAAGTATTATAGAATCCGGGGACTCAAATTTCGTCGGGGAATCCCTTTTCCGATACGCAGCGTATTGGCCAGCGTGTGGCCGTGTCGGGCGCGCTGCCTCATTAAACGCACGCTATGTCGTAAAATGAACGCGGATTATTTTCAGAGTACACGTTATAGGATGCTAGATGGATATAGTAAAAAACTTTGTTTTTACGGGCTGTATTTTATTATCTGTATACGAAGTCGCCAAATTTGTTTTTGTCAGATTCAATATGGCGATCGAGAGGATTTTTTTATGTAATATCAGAAGAAAGCTTTTTAAGGGTGTTTAATAAGAGCCATCAAATATTTATTGTTTAGCGACATCTAACCGCTGATGTTGAACTTAACCTTGCGAAAAAATACTTCTGATTGATGCAATTGCGGACCATGCGTTAATATAAGTTTGGTTAAAGCTTTTTTTAAAGGTGTCTAACAAGAGCAGTGGCTAATTAATGTTAATCGGGGAATTGTTCAGTGATTGGTTGGTTAGTTTTTCTGTTTAACGATACTATTTGGTAACGCAGATGACTAGCGTCGCCCTCCTCCTCTTCCAGGCTTCAGACTAGCGCCATCTGAGTTTTGGTCATTGGTGGAATTAATGCAAACAACAAACTGTTGACCGCTTTACCTGAATTTAGAAATCCTAAATTGAATATTCAAATTGTACCCTATGCATATGCATGACCGTATATTCTCTGAATTTTATGCATATTGTTCAGCAGGTATAATCATACTTCGACAATTGTAGAACGGACAATAGCCAAATAATAATCTTTATAATTAAAACAAATAATGATTGTGCATGTAGATTATGATATCCAACGAAACAGATACGTAAAAGCTTACGAATTCACACATGCACAAATACGCACATACCCATACACGTACACGCGCGCGAGCACACACACGCAAACGCACACTCAAACTTTAATATTATAATATATATTTATATATATATATGTGAATTTGCGAATATGGACAATATTGATGACAATTAAGAACATCTGTCTAGATGCGCAAATATATATATTAAATATATATAAAATATATATATTTTTCAATCATAAAGTCTTATATATACGAACATACATAAAATAGAGTATTGTATATCTGGTAGGATTTATTATGTTATTGTACTATACATATACATGCATATATATATATATATATATATATATATATATATATAAAAAATATTAACAAATTTATATGCGTGTATCTATATTATGTATAAATAATAAATAGGTGCACATATTGCATATAGAAAAAAGGACAAAGTTATTTGAGAGTATATAAAAGTTAGGGTCAATAAATATTTAAAAAGAGCTGCAATATTATGTTAAAATAATTTCTTTCGACGGCAACGAACTTTGTTGTCATATTACTCCCAAGAATTTTACCTTATTTTCCATCCTAATTTGTTTTTGATCAATCTTTATAGAAATCCTTAATAGATTATTTCTTTTGGAAAGAGGACTCAGGTCGTTTTACTCATAGATATTTAAAACCATTCTCTTTACACCAATTTTGTATAAGATTGGTTGATGATTGAATTTTATTTTCTAATATTTTGATAGTTCCACGTCAAAATAAATAGCGCTATCATCAGCAAGAATGAACGCGTCTAGATTGCTCACAACATCTAGACCTGTGGAAATATTCTTTCTCATTCGTAACCATTCTGGTGTGACGTAGCTATAGTGATTGAACAAATTTCCTATATATAGCATCGATTATTGCGATATAACGGTGTCTAATCTCATCGTGAAATTTTAGTAGTATTCTGTGTTTAGCGGCGTCTTATGACTGCCACAGCCGTTGATGTCGTTATTACTTTAATTGAAAATTCAATTACAGTACTAGACGTAGAATAGTTTTGATTCGACGAAAATGTATAATATTTAGTGTTTATTACTGGATATTTAAAGTGCGTATAGAATGGCTTGGGTGTTAAATGGTGTATGTCAAAGCTACGTTGTAAAAAACATACGCATTGGCGATTGACCATATTAAATGAGGTGTGCAAGGAACTGCTGTTTTTCTTTTATACTGAAACGCGTAGTAAATATCATCAGCAGAAAACGCAGTGTCCTGGATTTCTTTAGCAGAATAAAAACACTTTTCAATCTCGAATAGACTCAGGGCATTATGGAGAAATCCAGAAAAGCAGATAGCTCCTTACTTACCTACTTGCTAATCAATCGGCCTACTCTGCAGTTCGTCAAATAAGACAAGGCATATTTTAGGAATGATATTCAATGGATTTTCCATGGCTGGCGTCATAGTTTGACCCTCGCTATCTACGCTTACATAAACAACAGATTAGATTGGAGTCCGCGTAGTCCATCAAGTGCAGTGTCTCTGTCAATCGCCAGGTGGCCAATGCCAGGAATTATCGGCTGAATGGTGGAATAGTCGCCAGGCGGCGAGGCAGAGATAAGTAGTGCAAGGCGCCATTAGCGAACGATTACCAAGATAATAAGCCTTGGCGTAATTTAAGAATTTCGGGCTCGTCTAAACTCCGAAGGTTTGGACATATAGAGAAAATACCAGTTGACAGAATCCGACACAGTGCACTATATGGAAGATTCCAAGGGAAAAGAAACAAAGGCAGGCAAAGACTACACTGGATAGACAATATAAATGAGGACATAACATCACTTGGACTGACACTAAGGGGAGCAATGGATTTGACAAATGACCGAGGACAATCGAGATCATTCATTCGTACCAATCGCCGCCAAATTTCTAGCGTCAGGTACTAATAATGATGATGATGGTGATTATTACGTATATATATATATATATGTTTATATATATATATATATATATATATATTGTGTTGTATTGTATTGTATTGTATTTGAACACTTGTTATAGCGCCCCAACCAGATTTCCCATTCAGAGGCGCTCCCGACTACTGCGCGAACGCTGAGTCGGAGTTTCACGCCGAAGCGCATGAGCAATTGCGAGTGAAGGACTTGCCCAGGGTCCCTACGCGGCGACTTTGAGGTGGATCGAACCCGCAACCCTCCAGCTGCAAGGCACCGAACATACCCCTACACCACCGCGCTCCAGTTGTATTGTGATGTGTTGTATTGTGTGTTGTATATTACTCCACGTTTATAATGCGACCGAGCCACCCGCAGTAAAGATCCGAGAAATTAATCTCTGATAATCCGACCCGACCGGGAAGCGAACCCGGGGCGTCGGTGCGGCGAGCGGGCACCAACCCACTCGGCCACTCAGGATCCTTTTTTTTCATGTGTGTGTGTGTGTGTGTGTGTGTGTGTGTGTGTGTGTGTGTGTGTGTGTGCGTGTGCGGGCGTGTGTGTGTGTGTGTTTCCATTGTTTAACAATTGTTTATGGCTGCCAGGGCCGGTTACATCCACTCTTAGAAAAGTTCAGGTGATATGCCTGAAATTTCAGGTATTCCACCTGAACTGGTTCAGGCCAAATTGGGACAGTCGAACGTTCAGGTGAAATACCTGAACTTCAGGATTCTTACCTGATCTTTCCGGTAGGAGGTTCAGGTGAAATGCCTGAACTAGTTCAGGTAGAGGTTCAGGTGAAATGCCTGAACTAGTTCAGGTAGAGGTTCAGGTGAAATGCCTGAACTAGTTCAGGTAGAGGTTCAGGTGAAATGCCTGAACTAGTTCAGGTGGAGAGGTTCAGGTGAAATGCCTGAACTAGGTTCAGGCCAAAATGAGACAGTCGAATGTTCAGGTGAAATGCCTGAACTTCAGGAAAAGTCCCCCATTGTTATCTGACCAGTTTCACCTGAATGTTTCAGGTAAAGGTTACCTGAATCACTCTGGTAAACATGACCAGAACTTTTCAATGTGTTTAAATATCATAAATTGGTTAATGAATTTGCATATGAAACCATAAATTGTACAAGGAACCAAAAGTAGAACTTAATTAGTCATATTACAAATTTTTACTTCAGTAAACAAGAAACATCATTGCTAAGTGCAAGTATACTGCTTATTCACAATTTACTTAAATCTCAAGTCGTCAATGAAAACAAGAATTGGTTTGAGTATTATTAAAAAATTAAAGATAGAGGCATAAAACTGTATTTCCTATAGGTAACAAATGTATTTGAAGCTATTGCTGACTATTGATCATTCCAGAATCCACAATGATTACTTCACATTAAGTCCATAATAATTATTGCATACAGAACACATTATTAGATAACAAGCATTTTGAAAATTCATTATAAAATATTATACTGTCAGTGGTAGGTAAAATTGACTAAAATGCAGAATTTGTAAACACTCATAGCAAAACACACAGACAGAGACATAGAGCGACACAAAGATAGACAGACAGAAAGACTAACATAGAGACAGACAGGGACACCGAGAGACACAAAACTAACAAAGACAAAGTTAGACACAAAGACAGATAGGGACACAGAGACACACAAAGACAGACACAGACCAACACTAAGACTAACATAGAAACACAAAGATAGAGACACAACGACTAACAGAGACACAACGACTAACAGAGACACAAAGACAAACAGGGATACAGACAGACACAAATACTAACAGACACAAAGACACACAATCAATCAATCATTTATTTCTGTAACCATCAGAAGAGAAAAATGAACAATGAAACAGTAAGGCAACGGTTTGAAATGTACTGGCTACAAGGAGGCCCAGAAGGGATCATGGATCCCGCTAAATAGGGACACCTAAACACGTAAAAAATACAGATAGGGAAAGAAAGACAGTCAATGATACTTATAATGGAGTACGCCTTGTGCTCCAAAAACAAACAGCAAATAAAACCAATAAAATAAGACGGATCCATCAAAAATCACATTTACAAAAGAATATAAAATCTTAACTAAAATAGCATAACTTTACAGACAAAATCATCTAATTTACCACAGTCTTAGCTAAAATAGCATTACAGACAAAAATCATCTAATTTAATCAATCAGTAATTTCAATCAGTCATTTAGTTATGTAACCAATAATAAGAAGATAACAACAATGAAACAATAAGGCAATGATTTGATATGTAGGCCTACTGGTTACATGGGGTCCAGAAGGGATCATGGATCCCGCTAAATTACAGCCAGTCGATACTTAGATTGGAATAAGTCTTAATCAAACAAAAACATAAAGACAAACAGACACAAAGACAGATAGACACAAAGACCAACAGACGTGAAGATGGACCCACACACAGGCAGGAACCAAAAGCAGAACTTGTCATATTACAAACTTTAATTTTTTTTACCTCAATAAATAAGAAACATTCAATTGCACGATGAAATACAACTTCATCAGCTTAATTTCAATGGCTTGACCTTCCACATGATACCTGCTATGCTATGCTGACTACTGATCATTCCATAATCCATGATTATTGCACATAAATTGCATAATAATTACTGCATACAGAACACATTCTTAGAGAACAAACTTTTTAATTCGTTATAAAATATTACACCGTCATTGTAAGGTAAAATTGAATAAAATGCAGAATTTTAGAAAAACCATCATAGCAAAACATTCCCTTAAACTTATTTTCACAAATAATTGTGCACATGCATACTTTGTGGTTCTAGCTTTTGGGTCATTCCATGTCAAATCAACACACTTTAGGTAAGACTTGGATGTCATCATATTCATTTTGTTTTAAATTTGGTATGGTGATAAAACACAATATGTAAAACTTTAAAAACCAGAATTTTAGATTTTTGGTTGACCAGTGTCCAAGACATGGTTAATGAACATTGACCAAACTGGGCCAATTTCCTCTAACTGGCTGAACAACTGTAACCTTGTTACACTAACCTAGGTCAGTTTGCACTCATTCTTCATAACAATGGGTGAAAATGTCAGAGTGGGCACTCTCATAGTTGTTTACAGTGATTTTTTAAAGCTAGTCGTGGCCACTCTGAAATTTTGCGTGAGAAAATTGGATAATAATAATATAATAATAATTCTTCCTTTATTGAAACAATCCGTTTGACACATCGCAACCGGTACAATTTACAGTTATGCAATTGAAACAATTCACAAGAACGCAAATGACAGAAGACATAAATCTTAACTACTAACAGAACAGACAGCCTGCAATACACAGCTAAAATTCTGAGAGTACAAACTAGGAGCAATAGAAGCCAGGATACAACAGTTTGAACATCAGCCGGTCAGTGGAAAATGGCCAGGTTTGGTCAATGTTCATTGGACACAGGTCGACCCAAAAAACTATAAAATTTTGGTTTTGGAAGTTTTTCATATAATCACCATGCCAAATGTTTAATAAAACTGGAGATGGTGTTGCATGATGATTGTGTTAGTTTGACATGGAATGCCATTTAAGAAATGTTTATGTAATGTAATAAGACATTTATAAAGTGCCACTTAGAAGCGATCAACACGTGGGCAATCAAACAGCTGAAAAATTGCGTCTTTAAGAGTCTAGCGAAAACCATATAGTCACAGCAGCATTAATGTCATGAACAGAGGGGGGAAACCATTTCAGATCCATAGCGCCATCACTGAGAAACAACGAGCATTCTGGATCAGAAGCAGGGTATATTCAAGTCATTTCGTGAGGCAGCTGACCAGATCCAGTGTCTCATCCAGTTTAGTGTCACTTTCTGCCAGACCTGAACTATTGTGTCAAGTCAAAAGTCGAGCGGCATATCATATCCACTCCAAGAACAGCGTCCTGGAGGAACAAGAGCATGTGGAAGCATACACCATTTCAATATCTACAAAAGAGAAATACAACAGTTGTTTAAATATGATTTGTCAAATAACATGATTATAGATAATTGGATTCTGATTCAATCGTCACATTGTAAATAGAAGAGATCAGCGTCACTTTTCCAGAGAATTACTTGAGCACCCTTAAGCACCAAGAGTGCAAAACTATACTTCTGCAACTGTGCGCTGCTGATGTAGCCTAAATACATGTTTATAATTCTTTAAAAAACACAAACATAAGATATAATTAGTAGTTTACTGCTGACCTAGATGGTATATACATTTACTGCAGTTCAAGGAAACACATTTTCAATGTCAACATCTCTGTTATAGGTTTAATGGCATTTTGTTAAGTTTTTAACACTAAGCAAAGGCTTCATTCTGCAGCAAAGAAGACGTGTCCTTTAAATTTCCTCCTGTCTAGGTGGCAGTCCAGTGGAGCATTCTTGTTTGAAAGCCTAGCAGTTCAAAATTTTAGAAGTGGCATTATTTGCAATGGAAAAATCAGATGCTTCAAAGCAATACATTCTTCAAAATGCAAGTTGCATACATTTCATCTTGTCAAATGTGGTCACAAGGAATATCTTAATTTTGTTATGACCCAGAAGAATAATTTGTAGAAAAGGACTATAGCACTGCTCCTAATAAATACAAAAGCAGTAAATCTTTCCTGAGCAAAACTATGAATATTTTCTAAATAAACAGATAATAGAAACAATCCAAATATCGAAAATGACAACAAAAGTTTTAAAACAGCATTATCTATAGTAGGCCTACTGACAAGAAGTCTGCACACTGCATAGTATTGTCACGTTACATTGTTGAATATGTTATTCAAATCGAGAAGTATTAGCTTTAAGCACAAGAAGTTTTTCAAAGTTGGTGTCTGACAGCCTGTTCCGATATAAAAAAAACTGCTTGTTTCAACATAATATGTGCCGAGTGAGTTGAGTTTAAAATAATTGAGTTATAACTCAAACTCACAGAAAATATGAGTTAAATCAAGCTCATAACTCACACTCTTTAAGGTGAGTTAACTCAAACTCATAAATCACAGCAAGCGAGTTAACTTGTGAGTTTAAACTCATCTGAGTTAACTCATACCCAACACTGTATATATAAAACTTACATATCTATGGGTTCCATTCCATGGAGTCCTGGGAAGTCTAAGATCACTGCACTTCAAGACTTGCTTTAGCACTAGACGATAAAATATAACAAAATCTGCTGATGATTATAAAGTTCACAGAGTTAAGGATAAAGGTTCAATGAATCGAAAAGAACACAATGAGGATAGAATTTGTCTTCATTCCCCGTCATCATACATCAGATGTAATATGCACTATCTACACACAATCGACCCTCATGGAAGATTATTTTGCCAAATTTACATGATGGAAGTATATAAATTTTGTGTCATCAAGCCATCATGCAGAATACAGACACGGAGAATATTTTTCATGTTCTGCAGAGGTGGGTAACTAACTGATTAGATTCTAATTAATTAGCGTACAAGATTTTTCTAATGCTAATTGATTAGCCCATGAAATTCTAATTATAATCAATTAGCAATTTAACTAGTCGTGCCCATCTATGATGTTTTGTATTTCTGAGAGTAAAACTTATAACACAGTTCAAGATCTAAAGATAAGAATAAAAACTGTATATTTATATGTTGAAAAATTAAACTTACATTTATAAGTCACTTCTCCAGGGTAGCTTCATCTATATAATTAAACAGAAAATATATATCGTTATTGCTTTATGACAGTTTCTACATTCTGACCATCTTAACTGCAATAGCAGGACATTTCAATAGGTAAAATGCCGTTATTTGTCAGAAGATATGGTGTGGAAACAAGTCTCTGTCAAAAGTGTAGATAGACAAGGCAAACATATAGTATCGGGGTCCATAAGTTTACTGGTGTCATGAGCGTCGGGGTTAGGGTCAGGATTAGGCGTCGTGAGGGTCGATTAGGGGCAAGCATTTAGTATCGGGGTGCGTAAGTTTACGGGCATCGGACGGTATCTTTTGGCATGCTGCGCGGAAGGTAGGCCTACGGTGTTTTCTAAAGACGACACTAACCCTAACCCCGACTCTAACCGACCCTCACGACGCCTAACCTTGCCCTAACAGACTCTCAGACGCCTAAAATTACGGAAGAAAATACACGCACCCCGATAAACTTACGCATTCATGCAGATACTAAATGTTTGCAGACAGTCAGTTTTATTATGCTTAAATTAATTTAAAGTAAAAACAAGAGAACTGCAGGTCACCAGCACGTGATTCATGTGCGACCGCCATTGTTATCGGTCCGATACAGTAAGCATGCATAATAAAGAATTAATTGTAGTACATACCTTTCAACTTATCGACAGCATGCTTCGAAATATTTGTGACAGCACAAAATTGGCCAAATTGTCGCAGTTCATACTGTGTTTAAATATTATTTATTTATAAATATTTGAATGAAACCCCGCAGTTTTACCCTATTGATGGAACAAAGACTGAACTGGATGCGTCAGGCGTGGGTCACGTGTCTAGTAGGCTAAAGCTGCTAAGTGAAGTTTATTTATTTTATTTAGCGGAAAACTCTTAAATTTGATTGAATTTTATATTAAATGATTATTATTAGTGTAGTAATATAATTATTGTAATAATATTTAAACTTTAAATATGGTCTAAATTCACACTAGACGTAAGGCCAAGGACTACGTAGGCTACCTGAACTCAATCAGGTGATAGCCTACGCCTGAAATGTTCAGGCTGAGACGATAATAACAGTACCAGGTTCAGGTAATATACCGGAACTGTCAGATGGAATACCTGAACTGTCAGGTGGATAAACTTCACCTGAACTGTTCCGGATTTCCGTACCTGAACCTTTCTAAGTGTGTCGATCTTAACTTAATGATAGGCCTATAATACCTTTTTCATGGGTTAATTGAACAAATTGTTGAACGTTATATATTGCATCACTATCAGCTATTTAAAGGTGTTTAAAGGACTACATAGCATTTTAAATAGTATCTAGAGTTTAACAACATAATTTATTATGGCTATTAGTGTTGTTCACCTCGGTCTTACCCATTTATTGCCCTCTGATGCTTACATTTGCAGTTGGATAGATAACATAAAAAAAATGAGGACATAACATCACTTGGTAACACTAAGAGGAGCAATGGGCTTGACAAATGACCGTGGACAAAGGAGAGCATTTATTCTTACCCATCGCCGCGAATTGGCTGCAGCTTGACGAACTGATGGTTTTATTCTAGTGTGTGATACATTGTAGTGAACGGTAGGTAAGTAAGCAGGTCTGTCTAACGACGCTTATTTACGTTGACGACTCACTCCTCTCTTATCTAGGCTTGATCCTGGTACCACCACAGTTCGTGTAATGGTGGATTTCATCAACGACTAAAGCCGATGGCAATGCTAGTGTTTAAAACGGTGTAGAACCTAAGGAATATTGTAATTCTCTTTCGTCACTCAACTTTGCGCTATAGAAGTTGCTGAATGCTGGCGTTTGTAACAACTCATCAGTCCATTCTTCCATCCATCCGTCCTTCACTCCCACTTGTCTTCCTTCCTTCCTTCCTTCCTTCCTTCCTTCCTTCCTTCCTTCCTTCCTTCCTTCCTTCCTTCCTTCCTTCCTTCCTTCCTTCTTCCTTCCTTCCTTCCTTCCTTCCTTCCTTCCTTCCTTCCTTCCTTCCTTCCTTCCTTCCTTCCTTCTGTCCGCCCTTCCTTCATTCCTTCCTTCCTTTCTTTCGTCCGTTATGCCCGTGGTCGTCCCTGGCGGTCATCCGTCGTAAACACCATCAGCAATTATCGCAAGGAAAGAATCGAATGTCGAACAAAAACACGCACACACAGACATACAGTTCAGACAAATTGGTAAATAAACTCAGAAACACACAATATATACATGAGCATACACGCACACATACCCACACACACTCACATATACACACACACACTCACACACACATAATTATATATATATATATATATATATATACACACACACACATATATACATACACACGCAATCACACACACACACACACTCACACACACACACACATAAATACACACACACTCACACACACACACTCACACATACACACACGCACACTCACGCACACACACACAAACACACACACACACACACACACACACACACTCACATATATATATATACACACAATTGTTTGGTATATTATGTTGTAGTGAATCTCATCTATGTGGGCGCATGTGCTGAATATTTATGTAAATTATAATTACGTTAATAACCCGATTACCTATAAAAGAATACATATATATATATATATATATATATATATGCAAGAGTATATATACGGTTATATACATATAACATACATAAAACAAAATATATAAAATGTCAAATATTCATATCTGGGTCACGGGGTCATTGGAATCGTTTGTTTGACTAATGACCTTTCACCTGAATAGCGCGAACTGCTTTCCGCGCGCCTCTATACAGACTACGTGAGGCTATTATTATCAGCGGAGGAATACACAGTTATAGGAAAGAAGCCCTCTATCGACTGGCGTAGGAAGCTGAGGTAAAGTTATCAGCTGCCGACAGGTGGCGTCTTAAGATGTAAAGCGACGTCTAATAATAGATGGCGCTAGTGTGTCAAAATGGCCGCCAATCATTCATACTTTATGGACGTTCTAACGCCCCGTTGCTATGGTGACTGTTTCAGCAGCCAAGCCGCAGCATCTCTTACCTCGCATCATCATCATCATCATCAGTCCCGATGGACCAACGAGGGTGGTCAAGCGAGTCCGGTTCGACCCAGATTTGATCAGAGCCGCTGACCCACGTTCTGAAAGACACCCGACACAGAACGGAAGTTCTACCGCGCTCCTTTGTCACGTGACCACATCGTCGGATGCTGCGGGATTCGCCGGTGCTGGGCACTTCCGGTGGGACCATCTTCAGTTCGAGGCCGACGACGCCTATGGTCATGTGACCGGAAGTCAGGTGACCGGAAGTCATGTGACCGGAAGTCATGTGACCGCAAGTCATGTGACCGGAAATCAGCTGAACGCTAATCAGGTGACCGGAAGTCAGGTCCCGGTCGCGGACGAGTACGGATATGACGCAACCGGAAGTGACGATTACGACCGCGAGAGGTCGCTGGGTCGATGGGCGCCCGTCGGTGTCCATGGCAACGGCGAAGAACTGGAGAATGAAGTTCCGGTCTATCCATGGATGAACGTCATCGGTCAGTCATTGATTCGTATGCGCAACGTAATGTAAGAGTTTATATAGCGCCGGCTGCTTTTGCTGAGTTATACGGTATGGTATGGCAGAGTAGGGAAGGGTAGGATAGGTTTAGGTAGGGAAGGTATGGTAAGTTAAGGTAATGTAGAGGTAGGGTAGGGTAGGCTAAGATAGGTTAGGGGTAGAGTAGGGTAGGGTTGGTTAAGGTAGTATAGGGTTGGGGTAGGGTAGAGAACTTTAGGGTAGATTAAGGTATGGTAAGGTAGGTTGGGGTATGTTAAGGTAAGGTAGGGAAAGCTAGGGTAGGTTTGGGTAAGTTAGGGTAAGACAGGGTAGTCAGAAAAGGTAGGTTTTTCCAGACTAGTTCTATCAGAGTACGGTCAATGTCGAAGTAAAATGCAACTATCATCTACAATGTCTGCCCTCATTGGAGCAACTAAACGAAAGTGACTTGTAGGGTATATATAGCGTCGGATAATTATTATTTAAAGGTGTCTAAGGAACGGTAACATTATAAGCATTATAGTCATCACTGCTTGCGGATATCTTCGAGTCACTAGGGCCGTTGACGTATCGACATTACTTAATTAGTCTACATAGTGCTGATTAGGATCGATCCAAAGACCAAAGTTTTACGTTTTATGGCAATAAAGGCCGATGCAGTCGGCAGAAATTATTTCGAACAGTTCTCAATGCTCACATGGTATTACAGAACTTTTTTGGGTAGGGTACTGTACGGGAAGGTATGGTAACATAAGGTGTGGTATGGTATGATGAGAAAAGGTAAGATAGGCTTAAGGTAATGTATTGTAAATAGGGAATATGGTAAGAGAAGTTATAGTAGGTACTATTTGGCAAGGTAAAAATGAGGATAGGCAAAATAATACTTGAGGCGAGGTGATAAACTAATTACTTTTTATAGAGCAACTTGAAACAAATTTCGGATCGTCCTTTGTGTGTGAGATTTTTCTTCCTGAAAATATTCTCATTTAATGGAATATAAAGATGGGTTGTAGAAGGGGCATTCCCACCAACTTGACTTTTCGGCCTGGAGTTTTTCCCCACACTGATTTGGGAAATATAGCTGTTCACAGATGAAGAGCGTTAAACTGAAACTACTAGTCCTGTTCCTGTATTCAGATTTGGGATTCACCCAATAGTCCTGCAGTATGCCAAGGTAACGGTGAGAATTCTTCAATTTAGTTACAAAAACTTACACACCTTTTTACGTATAATATTCGTCGTATAAGTACAAGCAGCAGAGAGGCTCTATATTAAGACCTGAATTGAAGTAGCTGTGTTATGCCACGGTAACGGTGAGCACTGTTCAATAATAATATAATATTAACTAAACTTACGTGTGTGAATATTATTTACACACGTATGTTTAGTTAATATTCGTCCTACAAGTAATAGCTTAAGAACGGTTATGTTGTCATTAGATGCAATTAAACTGATGGTTAAAAGGTTATGTGTTATGCCAGTGGAACAGTGAGAACTGTTCAAAATAATTTCTGCCGACGTCAACGGCCTGTATTGCCATAAAATATTAAACTCTTGATCGATCCTAATAAACCCTATAGAGATTAACTAAGTAATGTCGACACGTCAACGGCCCTGGTGATCCGAAGATGCCTTAAAGCACTGATAACTATACTACTGCTAATAATGTTACCTTTCCTTAGACACCTTTAAATAAAGATTCACCCAAACTATATATACCCTACGTGACATTTCCGTTCAGTTTGAGCTGTAATATGCCAAAAACTAATCTTTGTCGGCAGCAACGGCCTATGTTGTCATAAGCTGCCGTTAAACTGTGGATCCATCCGTTCAGTTGTAGTATGCTAAAGCTGTTTGATGCATTGAAATTCCGCCGTTGACCACATTCTGGTAGTGCTAGTCCCAAGCCTAAAAAATCGAGGAGCGCGATGAAAATCATTCTGCTACATACTTCTGCATAATCCCAGATAAAACGGTGGCCACAAGATGTCGGTAAATGCTCGATACTAATAATAATGTCACGCTCTCATAAGACACCTTTAAATAGCTTGGGATCAAAGCTTAATAACCTAAGATCTCAAAAAGTGGCAAATTGTACGATGTTTGATAAGACGTCAGCGGCCGATGTTGTCATGAGATGTCATTAAACTGATGATTAAACAAGCAAACAAAAGTGGAAAATTACTTAAACTTAGTGATTACTTAAATTGATGACTTAAAGAAGTGACTTAAAGTGATGACTTAAGGTCCCCCAACGTTTTATAAACCCTGCATCCACCAGAGAACCAAATTCATTCATTCATTCATTCATTTATTCATTCATTCATTCATTCATACATTCATTCGGAGACCTTATATAGCGCCATTCCTAGTCTTCCACCGACCTGACTATTTCCGGTCGAGCCCGTTCCCGGCATGCATCTTTCATTGTGTCGCCATCTAGCGTTCGACACGAAAAGCCACTCTGAATCCAAAGACCATTGGCATTCGAAGATTTATTACAATTAGACGAGTCTTAGTTTCCTAATCCCGTGCGATTTACTCATCGTTCCAAATGGGATGCATAAATCACATCTAGCCTGGGACTGAAGACTCGGAAACCAGGTCTTGACTTTTCACCCAGCTTTGCGCTTTTTGAATGGATATAGGTGCGCTAAATAAAAGCTTTGCCAGACAAATACATGCATCTGTTATAAATTATCCAATCACATGCGATTTTCCGCTCCTAGGAAACGTAATGGATAAATCGTATAAGGACGGGACAGCAATAATCGAAACTGTGCCTTGACTTTGCATCGTCTCAACGTCCATGTATTTTGTTATTTATACATGGCGTGTATATCAGAAACGTTGTATAAAGGGTTTTTAATCAAACTGCCCTTGACCCCGAGGCAGCCACGATTTCTGGTGATGCTGCCTGACATTCCATGACGTGAAACGATTGTCTGCGATTCTATTGCGTGATTCTGTTGAGTCTCAATGTCTTTCGTTTGGCCAACAGCGCAGACCATAAAACAGAATTCGCCAATGGCCTCTTCCAGTTGATGTACTCCGCCTCTCTTACGATTACCTGTCTGTCTGTCTGTCTGTCTGTCTGTCTGCCTGTCTGTCTGTCTGTCTGTCTATTTGTCTGCCTGCCTGCTTGTAATACGTTCGGAGTAGACTCTGCGTGTACTTCGAACGGAAATGGAAGGCACCCACACGTGACTAGAGATATTTTCCGTTGATACAAGGTATACGGAGAGGTAAGGTAAGACAAGGAAGAGAGAGGTTATAAGAATATAAGGTATACTGAAGATAACCAAGGAAAAGCATCGTCATCCGGATTCTATAATAGGCCTATCGCAGAGACATCGAATCGTCAGAACAAAATGTCATACTAATCCTACAATTTCTATAGCGCCATTATGACAACGCACGAAGACAACAGTCCCCGCCCTGCCCTGCCCTTGCCTTCCCTTGCTTTGGCTGGCCTTGCATTGCCTTCTCTTGACTTGACTTGCCTTCCATTGCCTTCCCGTCCCTTGCCTTGCCTTGCATTCCCTTGCCTTGCCTTGTCTTGTCTTGCCTTGCCTTGCCTTGCCTTGCCTTGCCTTGCCTTGCCTTCCCTTCCCTTCCCTTCCCTTCCCTTCCCTTCCCTTCCCTTCCCTTCCCTTCCCTTCCTTCCTTCCTTCCTTCCTTCCCTTCCTTCCCTTCCTTCCCTTCCTTCCCTTCCCTTCCTTCCCTTCCTTCCTTCCCTTCCCTTCCCTTCCCTTCCTGGCCCTTCCACCAATTCCCTTCCCTTCCATTCCCTTCCCTTCCCTTTCTTCACAGTTAGTCGCTTAAAGGCAAACGCAGTCAAAGAGCGATCAGCCAGGTCTAGAGCATTCCTGTGGATTCGAATCAGCGATGCTCTGTTGAGAGGCTGCAGAGACTGCTGATCACTCCACCGCTGCAGCCATCATCGGTCGTCACCCTCTTCTTCTTACCCAAAGGCGTTGCGTGTGGCAACTGAAGAGAAAGGGTGAATGATGACGGCTCACGATGCCAAACTCCTTTAATCACGTACGTATAGCCAAAGCCACGACGCTAACGGCATCTAAACATGAACCGCGCTGTTCAAGAGGGTGGGTGGTGTGGATGGGTGGTGGGTGAAGATGGAGGGGTGTATGGTGGGGGAGGGGTGGGACCAACATCGTTGAACTGTGGCGCCGTCAAACGACCGTTGGGAAATATCTGGTGAAGAGGCGTGCCAGAGCACGTCACGAGTCAACGTGACGCAAAGGGTATATATATACACATGTCTATAATGTGTCTAATGCACAAGACTTCGTTGGGTATAGATTTCATTGGGTATAGACTTCATTGGGTATAGACTTTATTGGGTATAGACTTCGTTGGGTATAGACTTCGTTGGGTATAGACTTTATTGGATTTAGACTTCAATGGGTATACAGATTAGACTTCATTGGGAATAGAATTCATTGGGTATGGAATTCATTGGATATAGACTTCATTGGGTATCGACTTCATTGATAGACTTGTTGTGTATAGACTTCACTGGAAATAGAGAGCCTCATAGTATATCTTGAAGGGGTGCCATATCAAGTTTCTTTGATTGAGAATTCAGTGGGTACAGACTCATTGGATATAGACTTCATTTGGTATTGACTTAATTGGGTATAGAATTCATTTGGTATTGACTTAATTGGGTATAGAATTCATTTGGTATTGACTTAATTGGGTATAGAATTCATTTGGTATTGACTTAATTGGGTATAGAATTCATTGGGCATTGACTTTACAGGTCAGACGACGAGTCACGTGACCCTATGTCTCTGTCTCTCTGTTCGTCCTTCCGTCTGTCTGCCTGTCTACTTGTCTGTCTCTCCGCTTGTCCGTTTGTCTGTCTGTCTCTGTCTCCGTTAGACATAGCAATGAGATATGACGAGATTTGCTAAGACGCACTTCTATAGCGCCTGTTCCTACGCTGTGTTCCAGGTCCGAACTCGTTGCATCGGCGAGGAGGTCGCCAGACATACTCGCGGTTCCAGACGCTCGAACTGGAAAAGGAGTTTCAGTTCTGTCACTACCTGATGCGAAAGAGACGGATCGAGATCGCGCATGCGCTCTGCCTCAGCGAACGGCAGGTCAAGATCTGGTTCCAGAACCGACGAATGAAACTGAAGAAGGAACGGGAACTGATCAAGGAACTCAATATGGCCGACCAAGATGGCCGACGCTCGTCGTCACGTGACTCGTCACCTGACCTGTAGACTGGCGCCGGGCAGGGTAAATGACACCGGGTGCGGTGCCGGGGAACGGTTCTAGGGTGTGGAGGTCATTTGGAAGGGATTTCCATGGGTACGGACCCCCTGGGTATAGACTTCAAAGGCCTTGACTTCTGTTGCGGTGAATTTTGGTATTGACTTCATGGGTATGAATTTCATTAACATGGACTTTATTTTAGGTGAAGTGAACTTGGTTAATGAGTATGGACTTCATTGGGTAAAGACTTCTGGGTATAGACTTCACTGGGTATAAACTTCACTGGGTATGGACTTCAATGGGTATAGGCTTCTGTGTATACAGCCTCATTGGCTATAGAATTCCTTGGGTACAGACTACAGACTTCATTGGGTATAAACTTCAATAGATATGGATCCCATTCGGTGTGGATTGTATTAGTTAAGGGCCAGAGTCAGGTACATGGGCCTCGCAAAAATTTTGTCTAAAGGCTCAAAACTAAGTAATGCAAAATTATTCTGTTGTGTATAGCTGAAAACAAGCATTGCAGCGTTAAAAAAGAGGACAATAAGCCACAAACAATGTATGTTTTTCTCGCAAATATATTATATTTTTTAAATACGAGCAATTTAGACTTATAATAAACTACAGTGAAGAAACTCTCCAATGTGTGTATCTAATTCTAACCAGAAGGCTTAATTGCTGTTTAACGACACTTTCATAACACAGATGATTAGAGTCGCCCTTCTGCTTTCTCCAGGCTTAGGACTGGCAATACCGAGTAGGCGCAGTGGTGGAGTTCTAATAATAGAAGAGAAAGGCACCCACTATACAGTGGCGGCGCCAGAGGGGCTAGGGGGTGCTAAGCCCCCCCTAACTGCGGTTCAGCCCCCCAAAAGGAAAGGTTTTAAGCAACAAAAAAAGAAGGTCGTCGCATCCCAATG